>CABFWO010004548.1:5779-26616 GCA_902155825.1 Timema genevievae
GGGGGGGGGCAGATAACGGTAACTGCTAAGAATCAGGGTTTTCTATAAGTCCCTTATTATTTTGCTAACTTTCCCTTGAGAGCTGCTTGTGTACCCCCTGAAAGATGCCCGCATACCCCAGTTTGAAAACCGATGGTCTAATTTAAGTTGACCCAACTTCTATATTTGAAACTACCACACCAGCACATATGGTGGGTATTACACTCATAGGCACCTACAACTAATTTACATAGGTGTGGTACCCGGATCCAAAGGAAATTTTGAGTAAATTACCTTTATATTAAAATCTACGTTTTAAATAGCCCACCGGAAATTTTGAGTAAATACCTTTAAATTAAAATCTACGTTTTAAATAGCGCCATGAATCGTCTAATTTAAGGTGACATAACATCTATATTTGAAACTGCCACACCAGCACATATGGGGGGTATTACATTCATAGGTGCCCACAAGTAATCTACATAGGTGTGGTACCATTATCTTTAACGTGTTATGGTACGGCCCATAGATGTGGCACCACACAACCCTGGACATCGTGGCCCAGGTTAGTTTCTAGGTCGGTACCTAAAAAGCTCCAACCCCCGCATCTCGACTGGTTGGACCGGCACCAGGGGCTCGTGCCTCCCACCTATCTAGGGTGGTACCCAGATCTGCCAAAAATTTGGAGTAAATTACCTTTAAAATGGCATGTACGTGTTAAATAGCGCTATGAATACTTATTTATTTGAAACTTTCACACGTCAACACATGGAGATAATCTGAGTACTATGTTATTTATCGACCCTAGCTAGATGTGGAATCGGGGTCTTCTGGAAATTTCGAATACATCGCCGTTAAACATTCAACAATACAATAAACTCACGTTGTACATGTGCCAAATTTAAACCGCTCTATTTATTACAGGTTGTTTCGCTCACTCTCGGCCACTAAGTACTTTTTCTGCACCAATTAAGTCAATTTGTATATGGCCGAGACCGAGTTAAAAAGCCTGTATATTACTTAGAGTAGGCCTAATTCACACATATTTTGTATGAACCCAATATTGTTCACTATATAATACTAGCGATTAAATTTTGATCTGGATCGGATATGCTTTAAGGGATGTATACAAGAACTTGACTAAAGCCGGCACCAGACTAGGCGTCCAGTGTTGGTTTAAATTTTGGCTCCAATAATAGCTCCAAGTGTTTGTCTTGATACTTTTGTCAAATAACCCCTTCTATGCATCCAACATTGCAACCAGTGTTGGTTCAAATGTGCGTCAATTAATTCTGGCCAGTTGTTTAGAATCTATCATGGAGGACGGTACTGTGCGTGTTGCAGCTGCAATTATTGTGTTCTCTTGTGTGGATTTGTTGGGGAAAATAAAACAAAAAAGACGCCGTATAAGATGGTGGATGGTATCTATTAACCGGAGTAGAGAAAGTTAGGTTAACTTCTTAAAGTTTTTAAAAAAAGGTCCAAAAATTACATAAACAAAAGTTTATTTAAATTATCTCAAAATTGTTTCAGATATAATGAATGGGTCAAACACGCTATCAGATTTAAGACAAGAGACTTCAGGGAAATTTGAAAATTTCTGCCAAATGTCAGCGATGGATTTTGAGTATCTATTAAATATAATAGGACCAAAAATATCTAAACAGGACCAAGGCCGTAGCCAGCCAATAATTTCGTAGGGAGGTAGGGGGGGGGTTGGTGAGCATATCTCTCAATTGCTGGAATCTAGAAAAAAATCTAATTGATAAACAATTCTAGAAGCTATTTGAAGTGTTTTTTATGACAACATAACCCCCTAAAAAATGAAAATGACAACAGTGCAGGAGGTGTCCTAAGTACTGTTGTTTTGTGTGAAGGAGACTCTTCCGGGAAATAGACAATAGATTATACACTGTGTAGAGATGTAAATACAAGTTTGTTGACCATTGGACTTGCCAGCTCGTCACTCAATAATTATTTCAAACTGTACATCTTGTCCTTCCCCTTTTTTCTTACTAAACAATGTAAACATACCTGTCATTATTTGTGTGCCTGCTGCCCGATGGGTCAAAGATAAGGGCTTCCAGTTACAATTTGTTGCTCTACTTTAGCCAAAGAAATCTAACAATAATAATATAATATTATAAAATAGTGAACTATAGTATTAGTCGGTGGCATAATATACCTATTTTTAATAAGAAATAAAATACAAAACATTCATTTTATAAATTAATAAAAATATTTCTTATGATTTGGTTATATGTAGATAACAACTATTTGCCTATGCGTTATATTAAATTTATTAGAAGTTTCATTGGTGAGCACGCAGACTGAATGTCAGGTGTAATCAGTCCAGTGATCCAGTGACACGAAGATTTGGGGTTCAAAACATAGAGGGATGTACCGAGGTTGGTTTACTACACTCACACAAACTCGGATGTATTTCCTTTCTGAATATGCTTTTATCCTTCCAACCTATTTAACATCTTTGAAAATTATAGTTTAAAAGGGTGATTAAGTGCTATAGAAATTTAAGCTTCCCCTTCAACGAAAAATAAAAAATAGAAATTAAATCAATATTTGGAAAATTCTATGACCATAATAAGCCTAGTAATAATAATAATAGTTCAGTAAAACAATTTTTTTATGTATTTGATTTTGAGTATCGTCAGTACATTGATTTTGATGTTTTGTCTCATTTACTCCCCCTTCTAAAACAGTCGACAAGTTCAGCTGATTTATTTGTTGTAAGATGTTGCAATATCGAAACAATGAAATATGTGTTAAATATTTAATAATTAATGGTCGTACAAAAGTACAAGTTAGTACATGTTGGTGAATGATGATAATAAAGCAAAGAACTCTTAATTTCAAGAAGACCCCGGATCCACACATATTTAGGGTCGTTAAATACGCCAAGTACTATAGTTGCCAGATGTGTACTCATGTGGCAGTTTACAATATAGAAGATATGGCACCTAAATTAGACGCTTTACAACTCTATTCAAAACGTACATTCCACTTTAAACTAATTTACACCAAATTTAAGTAGATTAGTTGTAGACATCTATGAGTGTAATCACCACCATGTGTGCTCATGTGGCAATTTCAAATGTAGAAGTTGTGGCACTTTAAAGTAAAGTCTTCATGGTGATATTTAACAGGTACATTCAACATAGAAGTTGTGTCACCTTAAAGAAGACGCTTCATAGCGCTATTTAACACGTACATTCCACTTTAAAGGTAATTTACTCAAAATTTCCGGCAGATCCATGTACCACACATATGTAGATTAGTTGTACAGTAGCCCCATGGCTTCTTTGGTGCTGGCTCACAGCTGAGAGCTGACGGCTTTGAAAAGCTACCAGACCAAATTATGTATCCCTACGCTGAGCCATATGATCTGCAAAAAAACATGTGTTTAGCAGCTGTCACTTCTGACAGTCAAAATTTAGGTATATACCTAAATGTTGACTGTCAGAAGTCAACTGTGAACTGTCAGTCAGCACCAAAGAAGCCGTGGGGCTACTGCAGGCACCTATGAGTGTAATCGCCACTATGTGCGCTCGTGTGGCAATTTCAATGGTAGAAGTTGTGGCACCTAAAATTAGACGATTCATGGTGCTATCTAAAACGTAAATTCTACTTTAAGGGTAATTTTCTCCAAATTTCCGTCAGATCTGGGTCCTAAACATATGTAGATTAGTTGTAAGCACCTATGAATGTAATCCCCATCATATGTCCTGGTGTGGAAATTTCAAATATAGAAGTTGTAGTACCTTAAAATGACTCTTTCCTATAGCTCAGTTTTGAGATAAATAGACTTTCAAAGGCTATTTATTCAAAATTTTCAGAATACTGATAATTGACCTATGTTAATTAATCTAAGTTGGTTTCAATCACTAGTTGCGATACTATTATTACTATTAACGGCCAATAATTTTAATAATAGCAATACTATTAAATGTACTGCCACTATATCGAATATATTTGTTTTATTATTATTTATAATATTTAATGTTTTGCACTTTCTTTATGTATTAAAATAATAGACTAAAACATAAACTTCTTTCAATCTTTCTGAATGAATGAACTATTTTATTAATTCTTTGCTTTTCTTACATAATTCATATTAATTTTTCTTACTGCCATCTCTTGTCTTAACTTATAACGTCCTTTATTGATTTACGATTTGAGTGCCCTCTAAAGGTTTATTACTAAACTAATGGTTTCAAAGTTAAATGTTGTCACCCTGCGCATTACTTGTTTTCTCCTAGAATAAACGTTTATGTATTTGTGAAAAAGTTCAGTAAGATCCTAAAGCCATTAACGTCTGAAGTATTATACTTTTATCTATGGTCTGAAGTCATTAAGACACCTGTCTTATTAAATAACTTAATAAAGCTGAGGGAATTCGTGTTAGAATCATATTGGAGAATAGTTTTAATACTTAATCTGTATAGACTAGTAAAAGTTATAAGGACATCTAAAAATGAAGAAGAATTGTTATTTTTTAAACTATACACGTCATTCAAATGAAAACGAAGCATCTTAATACTCTCACTATTGTACAGAGTAACTTATAAATTATTGATTAATTCTTAGAACTAAAAAGACTTTCAACCCAAGAGTGAAAAAGAATGCTCAATTATTCAAACATAACTTTTTTTTAAATTTCATATTTAAGTTATTTATAGTAATAGACCTATTTATTTCAATGATTCATCATAAATGATATAGTAGATTAGATTTTAAATGAAAGTAACTATATAACCTGGATTTATCAAAGAAACAAATTTATCATAAAACGACTTTTATTATGGGTCTCATTCATTTGAACTATATGGATAGATAATAGTACTTCACAGCACGAGAATGTTTGTAAAAAGGCTGCGGGAATATTTCCATGCTAGTAAATTGTTGGGAAGAAAGTACCTACACTGTTTAGCCATTTTTCGTATTCGTATTTGACTGTCTCTATGGTCTAAGATAAACACATTGTCATTATTTATAACTTACTATTAAAAGAAAAATTATGGCATTGTGAACTTATCACTTAAAAACCGTCAATATGGAAGAATTCTCTGAAGTGTTGAAACATTTAAAAACAGAAAATGGATGTGGCCCCAAAAATGATTTAGTGGAACAAAATAAGGTAAGATACTAATCTTTAATTGTCATAGATTTTTCACAGTAGGGCTATTAAACTTCCTTAGCCATCATCACTGGTCACAGTAACCTTATTTCTTACAGGCTTATAGGAGGTTACTTAAACATAGTTTTGTCATTGTTTTTATTGACTTTAGTTATCAAAATCCATCCTGACTGAACCAAACTTTATTGAAAGAATTCTGATAGTAAATTTTGTGTGCATGTCAGACATGTTTAAGGTTAACTTAGGTGTTGTTAGATAGTGTCATCATATAACATAAAAATTAACAATCTATAATGATTGATTTAAACACATTTAATAGTGTATCCTATAATTTTTAATCTACCCCTACTGTATTATAAGATTATAATGTTATTACATATTGGACTCTTGTATGCTTTATCTGTCCCACTTTAAGCGCAATTTCATTGTTATGGTACAATGTTTGGATATTTTATTCACCTTATAGCACACACAAGAGTATAGTACGCCGATCCTATGGCATCAACACTTATACATTTTTGCATTTTTAATAACCGCTACATATGAACAAAACTGGAAAACACATCACCCAAATTACTGTGTAAAGTTAATTATTGTCGACAACATTTATCTTTCCGGTGATCCTGCGAAATGGGCAGATAAATGTAATCCCATACACTCATAATCCTGTGTATTGCGTGCGCACTAAAATGGGTATGATGTGATTGTATAATGTGTACTACCTTCATTTAGTTATTACATTGAATAGGGCCTAGTTTATTTTATTTATAATTATATATTTAATTGATTAAAACATGAATGTTTCAAGGTTAAGCTGAGTTTGGAAAGTGTCATTATAATGAAAGACTGGGTAGGATTAAGTGTCAGAAGATTAATATAAACTAGTTATCTTGTTATTTCTATTAGGTTATAAATATTATGTTTAAGAGGTTTTACACATCTTCTTTTAGAATTTAGTCCCTATGGATATTTGTAATCACCCACATCGAGTCGAATCGCTTGAAGTTTTATTTACTACGAAGTAAGGTGTTAACTTTAGTCGTTGTAGATGGCTTTAACGCTTTCATAAAGGCAATAAATTTTTTTTGGGCTTAGTTTAATGTGTCCAAATTGTTCTAGAATGACCGTCTCTTACTGTGGGTAGAACTTATTTTTTTTTTTTCAAATTTATTTTACGATTGATATTTGGGAAATGTACGGCTGATAACATATTTAGTATATTTTAAGAAAAAAATTAAAAAGACTGAAAATGGAATGGAAGTTTACAAGATTCACATGTTGCTTATAACTAGTCAACCAATGTATGGAAGTTTGTAGAACATAATAAATTAATATATTTAATCTAATTTATAAACATTTGTCTCCTAACCTCAGTATTCACTTTGTCTCTGAGCCTCAATAATCAGCTTCTCTCCTGACCTCAATAATCATCATGTTTCCTAACCTCAATAATCACCTTCTCTCCTAACCTCAATAATCACCTTCTCTCCTAACCTCAATAATCACCTTCTCTCCTGACCTCAATAATCACCTTCTCTCCTGACCTCAATAATCACCTTGTCTCTTAGCCTCAATAATCAACTTCTCTCTTGACCTCAATAATCAACTTTTCTCTTGACCTCAATAATCATCATGTCTCCTAACCTCATTAGTCACCTTGTCTCCTAACCTCAATAGTCACCTTGTCTCCTAACCTTAATAGTCACCTTGTCTCTTAAATTCAATAATCACCGTGTCTCTTAACCTCAATAGTCACCCTCTCTCCAAACCTTAATAATCACCCTCTCTCCAAACCTCAATATTCACCCTTTCTCCTAACCTCAATATTCACCTTATCTCCTAACCTCAATAATCACCCTCTCTCATAACCTCAATAATCACCTTGTCTCCTAACCTCAATAATCACCCTCTCTCCAAACCTCAATAATCACCTTCTCTCCTAACCTCAATAATCATCTTGTCTCCTAACCTCAATAACCATCTTGTCTCCTAACCTCAATAATCATCTTGTCTCCTAACCTCAATAATCACCCTCTCTCCAAACCTTAATAATCACCCTCTCTCCAAACCTCAATATTCATCCTTTCTCCTAACCTCAATAATCACCTTATCTCCTAACCTCAATAATCACCTTATCTCCTAACCTCAATAATCACCTTCTCTCATAACCTCAATAATCACCTTGTCTACTAACCTCAATAATCACCTTGTCTCCTAACCTCAATAATCACCCTCTCTCCAAACCTCAATAATCTTCTCTACCAAACTCAATAATCACCTTGTCTCCTAACCTCAATAATCTTCTCTACCAAACTCAATAATCACCTTGTCTCCTAACCTCAATAATCACCTTCTCTCCAAACCTCAATAATCACATTCTCTCCAAACCTCAATAATCAGCTTCTCTCCAAACCTCAAAAATAATTCTCTCCAAACCTCAATAATCACCTTGTCTCCTAACCTTAATAATCACCATGTCTCATAACCTCAATAATAATCTTGTCTTCTTACCTCAATAATCACCTTCTCTCCAAACATCAATAATCACCTTGTCTCTTAACCTCAATAATCACCTTCTCTCCAAACCTCAATAATCAATTTTTCTCCAAACCTCAAAAATCACTCTCTCCAAACCTCAATAATAACCTTGTCTTATAACCTCAATAACCATCTTGTCTCCTAACCTCAATAATCACCTTCTCTCCAAACCTCAATAATCACCCTCTCTTCAAACCTCAATAATCACCCTCTCTCCAAACCTCAATAGTCACCTTGTCTCTTAACATCAATAATCACCTTGTCTCCAAACCTCAATAATCAGCTTGTCTCCTGACCTCAATAATCACCTTATTTCCTAACCTCAATAATCAGCTTCTCTCCTAACCTCAATAATCTCCCTCTCTCCTAACCTCAATAATCACCTTCTCTCCTAACCTCAATATTCACACTCTTTCCTAACCTCAATAATCACCCTGTCTCCTAACCTCAATAATCACCTTCTCTCCTGACCTCAAAAATTACCTTGTCTCCTCAGTGAATGTGTTCCTTGTGTATAGTACGTAGGTGATTATATTTGTTTGTTAGTAAGTGGTTTAAATAATGTTATTAATGGGCTACGTTAAAGAAAACTCAGTTCGGAAGTTTTTTGAATATAAAATTGACGATGACAAATCAAGATGAAAATTAAAAGGATGCACTATTCCTATTAAGGTATGCTATTTTTTTATTTTTTTTTAATATAGCAATATTTTAGATCCAGAACGTTATTTCCAAAGTGGTTCTATGCTCTTCTTTCACGCAAATGCGGATACACTTCCTCTAAATATAAAAATATAATCTTCCTCATTCATTAAAAAACTATTATCGCATCTATTAGCCAACATTGACGTAGCCTGAATTGATAAAAAGACGCTGTGCTAAAAATTTAAAAAAATAAAAACTGGATCAATATCAGGCACCGAAAATAACCGGAACCTTTATTGTGCTCCAACCGGAACCTTTAAAATGTTTTTTAGTGAACAAGAACCAGAACCAAAACTGATAAAAATTTCGGTTTGACCCCATTCTCCTAACACCAATAATAACCTTGTCTCCAAACCTCAATAATTAAGCTTGTCTCCTTACCTCGATAATCACCTTATCTCCTAACCTCAATAATCAGCTTCTCTCCTAACCTCAATAATCACCCTCTCTCCAAACCTCAATAGTCACCTTGTCTCCTAACATCAATAATCACCTAGTCTCCAAACCTCAATAATCACTTTGTCTCCTGACCTCAATCACTTTCTCTCCTAACCTATATCACTTTCTCTCCTAACATCAATCACCTTGTCTCCTAACCTCAATAGTCACCTTGTCTCCTAACCTCAATAGTCATCTTGTCCCCAAACCTCTATAATCACTTTGTCTCCTGACCTCAATAATCACCTTCTCTCCTGACCTCATTTATCACCTTGTCTTCTGACCTCAATAATCACCTTCTCTCCTGACCTCAATAATCACCTTGTCTCCTGACCTAAATAACAACCTTGTCTGCTCACCTCAATAATCACCTTCTCTCCTCATCTCAATAATAACCTTGTCTCCTAACCTTAATAGTCACCTTATCTTTTAACCTCAATAATCACTTTCTCTCCTGACCTCAATAATCACTTTCTCTCCTAACCTCAATCATCTTGTCTCCTAACCTCAATAGTCACCTTGTCACCTAACCTCAATAATAACCTTTTCTCCTAATATCAATAATACATTGTCTCCTATAACCTCAATAATCACCTTGGTTTTTTTGATATACACCATAGCACTCAAATTAAAGATAGTTTACTCATAAGATTTTGTTTAAAATACATAACTAGGATTGGTTGGACATGAAAAAGAGCACCGTATCATTTTGTTTAGGGGAAAAAAATTGTTTACGAATAGTTTGTAGATGGGAGATTTATGAAATTTTGCAATATTTGGAAAATGGTTCTAACAAAAAATGTTTAAATGTATACCTTGGAACTATGTGGTATGACAAATAACACGGTACGGTATACTCGATTTACAGGGGGCGACTTAACTGTTTTGCGGCTTAACCGTGGCTATATTTAAACATGTCAAACAATACACCACAGTCTGAATGCATTCTGTTAGTGCCACCCAGTGCGTTGGCGCGACAATCTCTCATAGAGAGAGACAAGGAAATAGCACAGCATGCTCAAGGACGTACAGACACTGCTGAGACTAGCGAAATAGATGGGCAGGTAGAGGAAGAAGGAGAGGCAGAGTTTATCACGGGTGATAAAGCTAGTCACTAGCCAAAGCACTGAAGGTTGAGGAATATGTACTGACCTGCAGGATGACACTTTACAAACACAATGAATGCATGCAATGAAATGTAACAGCAATTAGTACAGCCCTCATAGAGAAAACAAATTAATAAACTACTTCTTTCATTAATTCATTACGTATATAATGTATATAAGGGGGTGAAGGGGAAGTATTTTTGTATTATCCGTAATTTCTATTATTCGTGCTTCCTTTTTCCTCAACTACCCCGGAAAATCGAGAGTATACTGTATACTGGTTTTGGGGGTAAATCTAGGTCTGAGTAGTTTACTGATGACAGATTTTTCAAACACTAGAAATATTTTCAATACTACTGACGATATGTTTCCAAATCGGTATATTGGTAATATTTGACATGAAGAATACCACGGTATACTTCATTTTGGGGCGAAAACTCGTTTTTGGCTAATTTACTGATAATTGGTTTAGAAAACCTAGAAACATTTCTAGATATTTCTCCAACGGCTTGTTTCCAAATGAGGATCTTGGGGGTGTTTGACATAACAAATAACACTTTAGACTGGATTTTGGGGTGAAATTCGTTTATAGGTTATTTTCAACATAATCATGAATAAACCACAAAATAATGTTTGATTGCCAGTTTGTAAAAAGTAAAATTTATATAGGACAAACATTATTTTCATGCAAGTCCATTCTATTTATTATGTGAAATTTAGTTTTTTAATTATTTATAACATTATAAACCTCAAATTTTTTTATAATAAAATTGCTCATATTTGTTGACTTAAAGATTGGTACAAACTTCCTTTTCTATATAACTTGTATCTACCGAGAAAATAAATACAGCATAATATAAATATTTCATATTAACTCTTTTTTATTTCAATTTGTGTGTTTTATATATGATAGACATTTTTTAAGTAATTTGTATAGTCTTATTAATAAATTTCCTAAAATTCTATGGACCACTTGATAGGCCCCCGTGGACCCATTAGCGGTTCAAGGACCTTACTTTGATAAACATTGCTCCATCAAAATTTTAAGTTTAGCGAAATGTTATACTTCCAATATGACCAGGCTAGCTGTAAGATGGCATACTAGAATAATGTGATCAGAGTGACACAGCTAATGAGGGTTCCTCTTTACTTACTTTAGAGATAAGAAAATGATTTGCTCTCTTTCGTATGATGGAGGTGAAAGGGAATGGATGGAGGGAGGGGGGCGCGAAGGAGTACATGGACAGATTAGTAGTTATAGAATACGACACATAACATGGAATTTAAAGACGTGTGTGTGTGTGTGTGGAATGACAGCGATTTATACTTTACCAAGGACCAAGGTGGCTGTATTAGGAGTCTGTCTCATCTCCTGAATAAATTCATACCGTATTTAAGTAGATAATACAGCTTAAACAAGGCATTGCATCGTAGAGTGGATTTTGCTTTACTACTTTAGACAAGGATGGAATTTAGACTAGTCAACCATTTTACCATATTTTAGAAAATATAACATTAAAAAAATTCAAAATAATAAATCATTTAAGATTCATTTGATTCCAATTCCGCTTTTGTCAAATAAATAATGTAGGAAATTGTACTTAGTAACATATTTTGGTTCATGGGTAATCTTGTATTATATGATCTTAACTAATCGGCCGTAATATATGCTTTTAATCTTAGTAAAGTACTTTTTAATAAAAAATCAAAACTTGTGAAAGCATTTAATGGCAGAACTGCTAATTTTTCCTATCATAAAAGCCATTCCAATAAACCCAGTTCATTAGAGGAGGTGGAGAGAAAAATTATTAACAATTTTCACATAGCTTTTAAATATATATATATATATATATATTTTAATTTTCAGGTTGACACAAACACAGATGAAGATATAGCCATTACTGTTAAATCTGAACTAGAAAATTACAAATCCTGCTCTGTGAAGCTGGAACGTCTATCAGACGGTTTTCTCTCAGTCTTGGAAAAAATAAAGGTAACAAGTTTTTTATACAATCACTCAAATATCTTGTTTTTAATTCAAATTGACTTGTGTTATCATTCTTACAAAACATCAGAAATATTGGAATGAAATATACATCAACAGCTAAACTTATTTTGACCTGTACACACTTAAAAGTATAATAAACATAAGATTTAAAAAGTACATTTAATTTTTAGTAATTGATCTAAAGAAAAGGGTCCAAAATAAAATAATAATCAATGACAATACTATCCGCTATGTTACTAAATAAAACACTTATACATCTGTGTTTATAAATATTGGTTCCTTACACAATGATACAACTTTGATTTTTTGATTATTTTCATTCTCTGATTCTAAACTAAAAAATACTCATCATAAGGGATTAAAAAAACTTTTGAACCACAATTTGATGTTCTAAAATGCTTGGTAAAAGAAAACTCCGCTAAATTAAAGGTTTTATAACTATGATAAAATAATTACAAGTTTTGGGGAAATAAATCAAAATTTAAATATCTTCATCAAAGAAGAGCTAAAAATCAAAACTATGGAAAAGATCATCACTTCAATCGACACATAACAAAAATACCAATTTTTTTGTATTAGTTTTTTAGGTATAAAATATATTACTTCTTTGAGACTTTAAGCTTGGTAAAATACATTTTAGTAAAAAAAACTATGTTTAGCATATAAAATAGAAAGGCTTAGCTCAGGAATTCTGAACCTTTTTCGCTTCAGGGCACACTTAGTTGAAGACAATATTTTTATGGCACACTTTGTACAAATATATATATTTTAATATGTATGATACATTTTTCTATTAAATTTATATACAAATTAAAATGATTTATAACTAGCTAGATTCTGGTGACAAGTCTATTTATTATCTTACATTAAAAATTATACATTTTAAATAAAACGTGCTATAATAAATTTGTCCACTTATGCAATACCTCTTCACAAATTATCCACTTTCATTATTAATATCATTGTTGTATAATGTATACCTATTTTGGCACCCATCTGTATATTAATAATCGAAGTGAATAATTTGTGAAGAGGCCTATTATAAATAAGAGAAACTTGGTATTTCTGTGTCATGTCATGTCATGCACTACACCGTGATAAAAATGTGTTCACGAAAAAAACATAAATACAACTGAAATTCGTTAGCTTTGTCAATTTTACACGCTTACTGTAATGAGTGAAGGTAAGGTTAGTAAATAGTGCCGTAAATTTAAAGATAGCCAAACAAACGTTCATGATGATAGACTGAGTGGCTGGCCTTATGTTGTTTCTCCAGACTTGGTTGAATGCGTGAGCAAGAAGAGCCATGATAGCAGACGCTTCACGAGTTTGGAGTTTTCATAGTTTACCCAGAATTCACGTACATACAAGATCTTTACCGAGAAGCTTTATTATTTTAAAGTTAGTGCTCATTGGGTGCCAAAGATATTTTCTTGCATTCACAAGAAGCAACGAATAGCATAAGCCCTAGTATTCTTTGAACTCTAAGCGAGTGATGTTGACAAGTTCCTTGACCATATCATTTCCGGAAATGAAACCTAGATTGTACACCTTATAGTATCGAAACAAAGCAGAAGCCCATGCAATTGGGTTCACTCAGTGTCACCAAAGCCCAATAAACTCAAGCAAACTTTTTCAAACAGAAAGTCGATGGTAACTTTAATATGGGATTGGAAACGAATGCTGCTTGATGAGTTAATTGACCCTGAAACGGCCATCAATGCTGAAATGTACTGCCATACACTAAAAATTTGAGGTGGGTCATCCAGAACAAGAAGCATGGTCTGGTGTCATCCTCCTGTATAACATTGCCAGACCACACACCACAGCTTTCACCTCTAGTCTCTTTGAAGAGTGTGCCATTTATTTATGGCACCGAGTTACATTCAGTTGGAGCTATCATAATGCCACCTCCATGACGGCGCTAGCATATGGTTGCGCTGCATGGCTTGGAGGGTCGGCAGTTTGAGCTCGGTCACTTGTCGTAGGAGAGTCGAGGGGACTAAAGTGAATAGTGGAGCGCCTCTCTCTGCCTACAAGCTCACGGAATGACCTGTCGGTAGCTGTGCAGGAGGGGAAGTAAATCAACGATTTTGTAAAATACGACAATAATAGATAAGTATTAAAGCACTGAAGCAGTAATTGTGTATTTCTTGTATAATTCCTGGATCTGGTATATGCGGAAACACATCGTCAGGCAGTGGCGAGCGGTCTGTCAAGCCAGGTTTTGTACCTTGGACCTTGGGGTCCAGGGGTTGGGTACAGGAGTTTGGTTGGGACGTATTCAATCACATCAGCCTGGACCTTGCATCAAATGACTACCACTGGTTCATGCACTTGAATAAATTCCTTGGCCCACAACGCTTTGGGGAATCTAAGAATTCAAAAAAGTGATCTGGGACAGGCTGATCTCACAGGCTGAAAACTTCTATGACATGGTATAATAAAGCTAGTGCCACGCTACGACTGATATCTGAATTCCTGTGGTGACTATATAGAAAAATAACCTAGGTTCATGTATTGATTTTAGCATGATAACAAATTTTAAAATTTATATATGAAGCATGTTTAATGTGTTAACAAGATAATATGTTGGTTTTTCTGAAGAAAACGTAGGTTATTCTCAGAAATCCTAGTATTGAAACTTTTGTACCATAATTTTAACAATAGTAGTAATACTTGTATAAATTTTATATGAACCCTAATAGAAAAAAACAAATAAATTTTAATTTATTGGACGGAAGTACTATTGAAATTATCTGAACTATTACTCCCGCTATTATTATATTTTTCATTGCAATCTCTTCATTACGCCTGCTTTATCTTATTGATGAAATTATAAACCCCTTCATTACACTAAGAACTATTGGACATCATTGATATTGAAGTTATATATATACATATATTTTAAATTAATGTTCAAATCACTTCTAGTAATCTTAAAATTTTCAAAAATATGTTAATTGTAAACTAACCATAAATTAATTATATTTTTGAAAGAAAAAAAAATCTTATTTATCATGAAAAGCAATTCCCAGATACCAATTTTTCTAAAAAATAATGGCCAATACACAAAAATTTCAAATTTTCTAAAAATTTGTCAATATATGTATTTGATATTTAAAAATATTACAAACTTTCCTAAAAATTAATAACCTTATTTTTTTTAAAGATAAACAAATGTATATAATATTTTATATTGAAATAACCTCCTCAGTGGCGTAGTTATCTGACGTGCGAGTTTCCTGTTGAGCTAGACTGCCGAGGATGGGGAGATCAAGGTTTAAATCTTGGTCAAGTGAACTGGGAGTGGCTTTTCCTAAATGGTTTTCCACTCTCCCTTCACGCAAAAGCGGGTTCACTTCTAAATTAAACCTTCCCAATTCCTAACCATTAGCATAATTAGTACTTAATGTTGTGTTCAAGTATCACGTAAGCACCTTAAGCGGGGAGGAGGTTCGAGCTTTGCTTATTTTTCCTGACAAGGGGGAAGGTGGGTCAGAACAATGCTTATGTAAGACAGAGAAAGACAGGCAAAATTAAGGGAGGGTGCATTGCAAACTGCTAGGACTTCAGGCAGCTATGAAGATGATGAGTGGTTAAATGAGGAAGAAGGCGAGAAGCCTATAGAAGTAAGCCAAACCTTGAGTGACCTGGCCGCTCCAGCCCTCCTGGACCCCTGCCAAAATAAAAACATAATAATTGAAAGTGTTGAGTTGTGGATTCAAGGACCTTGGTCATCAAATTAAATGGAGCTTAGGCCCTCAGTTTTTTTATAAATATAATATTCATGTATTCACTAATAATACTTTTTTTATATCTTCAATTAAAAGTAAATTTAAATTTTATAATGTAATAACTTGTTTTAATTTTGCCTGTTCAATAAATTTAAATTCATTGTATATCAGTGTTAATTGTCAACTATTTCGTAATATTAATTTACACTTCTATGTTAATAATTACCAGCAATTTATAAAGTGCATGAATTTTTAATTTTTTTATCATGAAAAAAAGAATTGTTATTCGTGTGAACAAATTTAAAAAAAATTGACTAATCTTACGTATTCAAAAGGGGGATTGACACAGACACAAAAGAAGATATGGGAGCTACGATTAAATCAGACGGCTTTCTAACAATTGGAAAAATAATAAAGGTAATTAATTAGTTCCCCCCCCCAAAAAAAAAGTGTTTAATTGAGAGAGCTTTGAATGTTATTCTGAGATGGCACCTATCCGACTACTACTGATGGGTCAGTCGAGGGGAGGAGGTAGACAAAACTGTGCCCAGTTCTGAGTTCGCAGACCAGGTACACACCATACCCACAGCCTCCAGGTTAAAATGGCTGCGCTCCATAGGAGAGCTTGAGTTCTTCAACACGAGGATCAATAGCTGCCATCAAGGGGCACTAAAAAAAGCTCATTTTAAATCTGGTGTATCTAGAGCAATGACACAAATTCCATCTCGAGCTAATTAGCTGTTTTATACCAAGCTAGGTTCAGGTAAAGTGGCCCAACATCCGTTTTACATAATACTATCTCGCAAAGAGCTTACACAAATGCCCATTACGGTTACAATGGTCTCTTTGTGGTGAAAATGTTTAGAGTGATTCGTTTAACAACTGCACATTTGCAACTGCTATTATCACAGAGCATCATCTTTAACAAACCCCAATGTTGATGGGCTCAACCTTGCTCAAGGAGCACAGCGAAACTTCCACAAGACTGAGGATCTTATATATAACTTGTCTGTGGACCCATTTCTTTCCCTAATGCGCATGATGCTACCTGGAATACTACAGCAAAAAACTTCACATGCTTATTGTAGTTTATACATGATCGTGTCCCATGATTTTGTTTTAACTAGAGCTTAAAACCACAACCAAAATCCCTTTTATTGATATATGTAATATCATGACTACTAGGGACGTTCACATATTACGTTAGCACCTTTTTGGCTATAGTTGGAACCGCTTCCTCTTTTTGCAAGCAATTATAAGCAAACGCCTGATCGCCCGCCCTTTTCCCCCACCCCACACACATACTTCTTGCTTATGCTATACTTTATCGACTTTTTTTGTAATCTGTTTACAGGAATAACCATTAAATTTTATGGAATTTATAAATTGCTGGTAGTTAAAAATCTAAAAGTGTAAGTTTACTATGGAAATGATTCACAATAAATACTGTATCAAAATGAGTTTAAATGTATTTTACTATACAGGAGTTAAACAAAAGCTATAATACTATATCTAGAAAATTAGTTTACATTTAATTGCAATTACAAAAAAGTATTATTGAATATATGAATTATTATAGTTAAAAAAATAAATGCTACATAACTCCACATGAAATTTCTCGCTCTATTGTTTAAAAAATAGAGATATTTACTCAAAACTCATAATATACACTAGAGAACTCGAGACCAAATTGCGCTATAAATACGTACGTAAAAGATATTTTGACTCCTTGTTTTAAATTTCATAATTTTATTTTTATATAATTAACGTCTTCATTTGTATATTTGGACAAATAAAAATATCGATATTGAATACCGAGTCTAAAATGAGATAGAATCGTTATAGCCGATTTTGAGAAAATGGAATTTTTCTCTTTTCACCCTCTAGTAAACTGCTATTAATTTTAGGGTTAGACAGGCGGCATTGCAAAAAACACGTTTTAAGGTTCGAGGGGTCATGAAAAGCCGACATCCATCAACATCTCGCACTAGATTTTTTTGGCGGTCATAATACTTTACCTTTAATGTTGGCATAGTTAAAAGAAAGAAATTGTGTAGCTTGAAAACTTTTGGTTTAAAAAAATATATTTCAAGTAAAAGATGTTTATTATAAATAGATCCACATGTAATATTCATATCTCAAAGACTTAAGGAGATAAAATCAAAAATTAGAATTTACGCATCAATTCAGAACCCTTAAATTCATTTTGACAAAAAGTTGACAGTAGCCATTTGGTTTGTAATATTGATCAAAGCATAGAAATTAAATTTAATCAGACTCTGCCTTAAAATTTGAGCGAAGAATGACCCTGGGCACGTGAAGATTCCTGGATAGCTCAGGGATCAAATCATTGGCGTACTAAGCCAAAGGTCCCGGGTTCGATTCTCGTGTCCAGGTGTCATTTTTCAATTTTCAGAATAGGATATCTAGATGGAGAACTCCTCACTAAAAACATAATAGCTTCGGCATATTTGATTATTAAAATATGTGATAAACACATGTAAACTATTATTAATTTAAATTTGATGGATGTTTAGAGAGTAGAGCAAAGCTTTGAAACCTTATTTCATGCTATGAACTTTCAGGCTATGTAACCCTGGTCACTCAACCTTAATCCTCTAGTGTTATACTTAAAATAATTCTTATATGAAGATTTCCCCAAGATATATTTTAACGGTACTTAAATAAAATGGAATTTTTTTTTTTCAATAAAGTTATGAGAATAATCGATATCCAGGCTTTTATTTCATTTATTTAGCAACAGTTTATAAGTTCAAAACTACTATAATATATATATATATATATTACTATAATATATTCGTTAGTTACACATATAAAATTTTAAAAAAATAGCTCATTGTGCATGTGCTTATGTAACAATTCATTAAAATTAACACTAATCAACTTTTTTATTTGATTTGTTATTTTTAATTACATATCTTGAAAATCTTTTTATAAAAGTTTTTTCAATTCGTATTACATAACTTACACTTTAACTAACAATAATCCTATAAATGGCAAAACAAAAAGATTATCTTCAAACTAATTTTTTAAAAAAATTTTTTACAGAAACATCAAAGAAACTTAATATTGTCAAGTCTTCCAGGACAATGTGGGACCTCTCAAACAAAATACAAAAGAGTAACTTCACATTCTTTTCAAAACAAAAGAAATAAAGCAACACATGTAGAAGGCAAATTCTCTAAACACGTTGAGGAAAGAGATAAACGTTTAAGACATGAAGCAAACAATGTTAAGAGAGTTAATGAAATAGGATGTTTGAAGTATGGTTCAAGGAGAATTAAATATATTAAACATGGAAGAACCTATTATAAGTACACATGTAAAGAAGATGGTTGCTCTAATTATGCTCAAAGGGGAGGTAAATGTATTAAACATGGAGGAACGTATAATAGGTACACATGTAAAGAAGAAAATTGCTCTAATTCAGCTCAAAAGGGAGGTAAATGTATTAAACATGGAGGAACGTATTATAGGTACCCATGTAAAGAAGAAGGGTGCTCTAAGAATTCTAAATTGGGAGGAAAATGTTCAAATCATGGTGGGAACCAAGGTAGGAAAAGATGTGAAAAAGATGGGTGTTCTAAGTATAGTCTGATGGGAGGTAAATGTGTGAAGCATGGAGGAACATATAAAAAGAATACTTGTAAAGAAAAATCATGTTTCAAGCATGCTCAAACAGGAGGTAAATGTGTGAAACATGGAGGGACATATGTTAGGCAAGTATGTAAAGAAGAAGGGTGCTCTAAATATTGTCTTAAGGGAGGTAAATGTTATAAACATGGAGGAACTTATACCAAGCGAACATGTAGGGTAGAAGGATGTTCAAAATATGGTTTAAAGGGTGGTAAATGTAATAAACATGGAGGAACGTATTATAAGATTTCATGTTTAGAAGATGGGTGCTTTAAGAATGCAAAGGGAGGAGGTAAATGTATGAAACATGTAGGGACTCGGTATAGGTTAAAATGTAAAGAAGTAGGATGCCCCAGGTATGGTCTAAAGGGAGGTAAATGTATTATACACTATATACATAAGCCAAATGAAGGATGCCCTATGTATGTTCTAAGGGGAGGTAAATTTATTAAAAATGGACGAACCTATTATAAGTACTCATGTAAAGAAGATGGATGCTCTAAGTATGCTCAGATTGGAGGTAGGTGTATTTTACATGGGGGGAAATATTATAAGTACTTGTGCAAAGAAGAAGCGTGCTCTATGTTCGAAGGGGAGGTAAATGTACTAAACATGGAACGAATATATTAGACAAATAACATAAAGGGCTGCTTGTAAATTTATTAAACATAGAGGAAAGTAGGCCTCTTATTTGTAGGCTATATTTTTAATGTAGAAGGTTTCTCTAAAAAAACTCTGAAGCAAGGAAAAGGTGTTCTCAATGAGGGGGTCATGTTAATGAAACTGAGATGAAAGGCGCTCTAAACATCCATAAAGTTGGTGAATTTATGAAACATAGAACTTTGTGTCATACTTATTTATCATTGCATAAATTTTGTAATTGAATAATGTAAGAGATATTAAAGTTCTCGATTTATTTACAAAAAAAAAAGTTTGTAGAACTATCCTTCCATTGTTGTGTATCAAAGTTTACAAATATAATTTTAATCAGAGCCCATTAGCAATAAGAATGTGAAATTTCACATTTGGTCACCCAGCCCACTTTGAACAACGCTAAGTATTTCTAGTGGTTTGAACTTTAATATCATTCTTTTCCAGTTCCTGGATCATAAATTAAAAACCTAAAAGTATTTTCAAAAATAAATTCTCATCACAACAAACGAACGCTAGTACCATTTAATCCGTCAAACCTAAACAAAGTTGGCATAAAAAAGTCACCAAAAGGAAAATTCTATGTTGTATGGACACAACACATTGGGGCTAAAACAAAATAATGAGCTGAGAAAACAATATCCAATATTACAAGTCCACCTGAACACTATCAAAGCTGTCTTATAATTTACTATATTTTATGCACACACAAATTAGTGTGGCTGTAGGGTTCTAGAGCATTTTGGCTGGAGAAGTCTAGAGCACTGTGGCTGGAGGAGTCTAGAGCACTGTGGCTGGAGGAGTCTAGAGCACTGTGGCTGGAGGAGTCTAGAGCACTGTGGCTGGAGGAGTCTAGAGCACTG
>CABFWO010004548.1:51829-62595 GCA_902155825.1 Timema genevievae
GGGTTATACGCACTTACGCTAATGTGCAATGGTAGGGTGATTGTGAGACGAAATGGAGGACCTACAGTTTAACGTGGAATCCGAACCACGGTGGAGGCCTGGCATTCCTCACATTCACAAGTTGTGATTAATACACGTCTTGTCAGAGGTGAAGGAAGGGTTCATGTAAATAGTTTGCTCTATCTGACTACACTAACCAAAAGTAGCGCACCTAGAAATTTACACCTAGGGGAGGAGTGGGGGGAGGCGTCAAAATGTTTCATTAGGAGGGGTGACAGCAAAAATGTATCGAGGTGAGGGGTGGGGGAGGCGTCAAAATGTACCGAGGGTGGGGGTGGGGGGGGAAGGGGTTCGATCGGCCGGTGAGGCAGTCTGCGGTGAATGGGGCATCAGGTGAGTAGATTTTTACTGTTTATTTCTTTTGGTGTCTTGAATAATGTTCATTTGCACAGCTTTATGTTCTGTTGTTGTAACGTTTATCGGCATAAACGTTACAATTGGTTTTTGATTGTGTCATTCTTAGTGACACCAGTTATATTAGTTAATGATTTTATTAGTTACACTGGTATGAAAATAGATTTTCCTAATAAAAATGTGTTTTGAATTTAATAACAAACTTAAGTTTGAATTAGTACCCATATCTAACCGAGGAGAAGTAGCTATAGTGGTGGGGACTGAATCCTTGGGACACTTTGATAAGGTATTGAGTGAATATTCGGACGTAATAAGTGAAAAAATAGGAAGAACAAACGTGCTCGCCTTGGGCATTAAACTCCTCGACAACGTCCCGGTGCGTTCTTAACCCTACCACTACGCGACACCCAAACCGCAAGTAGTTAAGAAACACGTCCACGAACTAATGAAGAAAGATATTGTCTGACCTTCTAAAAGTCCTTATGCTTCCTCAGCCTTTCTTATAATGAAGGAAAACAAGGAAAATCGGATGGTCATTGACTATAGAAAATTGATTGCCAAAGTGAAATTTGAAGCGACGCCCTTACCGACTATATAAATGACCTTTCAATAATTGGGCAAGGCCAAACGGTGGTGGATCTAAATAAAGCCTACTACCAACTTCCTCTATCAGAGTCATCCAAGCCGTACACGGCGTTCATTATGCCCGTTGGGCTGTTTGAATTCAATTTCATACCCTTTGGAATGTTTAATGGGGCTCAATCGCTTAGTAGATTGATGAATAACATATTCGGGGATATTCAGTTTGAGTATGTGTTTACGTATTTAGACAACTTAGTAATTTATTCTGAAAATTACCAAGAACATGAAAACCACCTTAGAGAAGTGTTAAGAAGAATACGGGAAGCCGGCCTTACGGTTAATCCAAAGAAATTAAGAGTACCAGTGACGAAAATCGAGTATTTGGGCCACATAATTTCCCGTAAAGGGGTAGCGATGAAACTCGAACGTACACGAGTGGTGCGCGAGTTTCCCGTGCCCAACACTAAAAGGAAGCTCGACCGATTTTTAGGGATGATCAATTTTTATGGAAGATATTGCATCGGTAGCTTTCCCACTTTACCAAATAAGGAAAAATAAGGGTGTATTTCAGTGGAGTCCGCAAGCCGAAGAAGTGTTCGAAAAGTTAGAATTTAAACTTTCTCAACCCCCATTTATTGAAAATGGTGGATTTTCAGAAGCAATTTATTCTACATACATACGTGTCATCTTCAGGGCTAGGAGCAGTGTTGTGCCAACGCAGCCAAGGGGAATTTCAACCAGTAGCCTACGCCAGCCGTACGCTACACACCCACGAGAAGAATTACGCTACATTAGAACTGGAAGCGTTAGCCATCATTTTTAGAGTCAACAAGTTCAGAAAGTATTTAGATCATCAAGAGTTCGAGCTTCAAACTGACAACTCCACCTTGTAATGGTTATTGAATCATCCTAGGCAAATAGGAATAAAAGCGCGTTGGATAGCCCAACTACAAGTATTGAGGTACTCGCTAACTCACATACCAGGAAAAGAAAACGTGGTAGCGGACACGTTATCACGGATGTTTGAAGAACAAGGAAGAGAGCCTGGACCGACATCGACGCCCGATGAACAAGAAAACCGTGAGCCAACGCCACCACCTGAAGAGTAAGGAAGACACCTGGGGTACCGCGTTATCACCGGAGGAGCAAGCACTGATGGGTGCACTGGCAGGGTTGCCAGAACTGTTCATACCCATCAAAAAGACTCAACAGGACGATCCCATAATACGAAATATTTTTAATCGATCTAGCCCAGGGTGAGGTTAGACAAAAACTACAAAATCAAAGATGATATATTGTTACATAAACCATCGCGAAAGTCCGGTTGGAAAGTATGCTTGAGTATTTCCACGTGTCACCAATACGGCCCCACCAAGGAGGGGCTAGAACGGTGGCTGAGGTCAAGGTACAAAAACATAACAGCAACGATTTGATTATTGCTTCTCAAACATTTCCACGGCCTATCGGAGCCGACAGTGCAACATTGATATTAAAATTTTAAAGTATTGTATTGTAAATTAAATTGTAATTATAAGACATTGATTAGTTGAACTTATGAAATAGAACTCTCTAAGTAGACTAGATTCCCGATGATGGGGAGATCGAGATTCGAATCTAAGTCGGGTGTAATGAACGTGGTTTTCCCAAAATGGTTTTGAACGCCAATGCAAGTACGCTTCTTTAATATATAACGTTCCTAATCATAAAGGCCATTAGCGTAATTAGTAAAACAGCGTATAGCACGATCGAGTATTAAGATGCGGTACTAAAAAATAAAGTTAAAATTATAACTGAATACCTCAGAATTGTCCACCGGGGTGAAGTGGTCTATCTTCGAGTCCATAATTCTGAGAGACGAATCATATAACTTAATTTCAGTCTTCACAATCTCATCTACAGAATTTGAGGTGTCGGACTCATCCTTAAAAAAAAAACAGTACAAATAAACATTTCTCATTAAAGACAAACAAAATGTGCCGAATATATATTATGTAAGGTGATTGTATCATTGTGAATTAAATATTACATTCAAGGTATATATATATGTATATATATCATAAGTTTCAGAACTTTAAAACTATAAGTATTATACAGGGGTAAGGAAAGTAGCTTGGTAATTGGGGTTCCTAAATAATTAGACCTCACTCTCTTGAGGAAAAATTGCAGCATAATCATAACTCTAATAAAACGTTGTAAACTCCATTCACGGTAGGAATTACTCTCTTAAAGGTCTTTTTTCTTACCAATATCATACTATATAATAGATATAATCTGGTAGGGAAAAAGGCCTTACAGCAAACAATTCCTACGGTGAACAGACTTTACCTGCAATAATGAATGAAGACTACAAGTTATCCAAGGTTTCAACCCTATGAAATGTTACCACCCTATGCTGATCCAAGGTATATTATAGGTCTACGTGATCATGTTGTAGGTATTTACCTGAAGAATCAGGAAGATATAAAGAATTTTTGGTGTCTGAAAAAAAACATAGATAAAAAGTAGGAAAAATATGGAATCTAAACAAAAAAAAATAATTAAAATTATGTTTATATTTGTTAGTTTGGGACAATGCAAGTTTAAAAGTGTACCTTTGCAGAGAATAAAATAGGAACTGAGGATATAAGCAAGCAGTTAAACACATTTCTAATACTAACCTTCGTACACATACGTCTCTCCATTGAACATTGGGTTGCTGTAACAACTCCATGAATTACTCCGGAAAGGTCAAATCCTCCTCTTATAAACATTAATGAAAATACTTCACAATAGTCAATTTTATGAAAAGTAAATTTTTGTTTTCTTTACTACTCGCCAAACATTGCTTCTAAAACCTTTACAAAAAGATAATTTGATATGTGGTTGATACATGAATGGTTAACTTAATAAGCATTTGCAACACGTGAAAAACTTGATAAACGTTAGATGCACATACGAACAATTTACCTTAATATACTAGCCAATTTTTCCCTAGAAGAAGGTGAAAATATTATTAATGTAGCTATTTATAAGTCAATAAAAGATTTTGTCTATAAGTGACATTTCTTATACACGTTTAACATATCATAATACTTGTGGCACAAAGTATTGTTGACTTGGCAGACTTAGTAAGTAAATCTTCTACTCCTTATTAATTCTTGCCCTACATTCCTATCTGCAAACCACATGACTCAACATTGCATCCACCAGTCCATATAGACAAGCAATTAGTCAGTAGGAATATTTCTACAATCATGTCTCGAAGAAAATAGTAGAGTGGCTATTTATAATATTCAGTGGAAAAGGGGAAGTTTTATCATAAGATAAACAAGAGACCACCACATGGGACACTACTCATTTTCTTTTCTCTCTTTCTATTTTGTATATTAACATCTCAGTGTTATAGTTCGTAGAGAGCTATATTTGTCTCAAGTTAAGAGAATGGTCAATTCGCAAATATTTTGAAAAGTCAAATCGGTTATTTAAAAAAAATACCTTAATTTTATTTTAACTAAGACAATAAAAATTAATTTTAAATTTTTTAGCCAAATCTTTTAGATATTTTTGAGAAATATGTCAAGATATCAGAAATCTGATAAACTTACTTAAATATTTCCTAAATCTTCTTTGGAAAAGCTAACAAAAAGAAATTTCTTTGTTTTCAAATTTGATGGATTGAATAAATAATAATACCGGTATATTAAAAATTAACTATGATGCATTTTGAAATTTTCATGAAAAATAAACATTTTCAAAATATTTCCAACTATGATTATATTTTTTTTATTTCTTAGTCCCGTTATAAGGGGCTATTTGTATAAAGATAATTTAATTATAAAAAAATTAATATATAGAGAGTGAATACCTTAATTTGTTCTTTTATTGGACGAAAGCCATCCCACGGAGATTTCATTTCCACGTCTGAGGTTTGAAAACGTTGTGATTCATAATTTATGGCCTCTTTAAAATCTCCCGCCAAAGTGGAATCCTTAGAAAAATAAAAAATAGTACTAATATAAATTAAAAGGGTCAATAATGCAAAGGAGATACCCATACATAAATATGTTACAAATTGTGTTTATAGTTAACATGTTCTGCAAACATGAAAAAAGTTTCATAAACCTTAGTACAAATGCTAGAGTTTATGTAAAAGTCAAATTTATATTTAAAATATATTATCAAGTGATTTCTTCACCGTTTTTATGCCTAGTATTTGTGAACTAGCTTTATTAATACAGGGACAAATGTGTACTTTCTACTTACACATTTACATTTGTGATCATAGAAATAGAAATCCACACTCAAAATTTCATAGCTAAACCTTTCGTAAATTATAAACAAATTTTCAAAATAGATAGCATTTAATATTTTTAATGAGTGTAATTTAATAATTATCAACGATATCTATTAAAAGTGACAGCGGTAAATCACACGAAATAACATATAAGTATGTGAAAGCAAATTTACTAACTTTTATAGGTGTTATATAATTTTCTACCTATGAAAATACGACTTCAACTTAATATTTCTTTAAAAAGCCATCGACTTTTGAAAAAGATATATATTGTATTTAACTAAAAACTTGAAATCATATTTTTTTTACAATAAACTATACCTACAAGGAAATTGTAAATTCAAAGGTGCGATGCGATAGAGCTAGTATAGTCAATTGAAATTATTCTACTGTCACAACTTTGAGAAAACTCAATAAAATCGAAGTACAACGTAAAGATACTAACAACATATGGTTGTGTATGATCCTGCACGATATGTAGTTATCTTTTGGTTGTGATTTTTTTTTTAATATATTAAATGAAATACCACTAATTTATTATGAAATGGGACAGTAGCAAGGTTATTGGAAGGTTAAGTTAAGCTAGGTTAGAAAGTAGCATTATTTAGCGTTAAAATATATATTTTATTTTAATATCTTATTTTCAGTGGAGTGAGCTCCACAGGAGTGTTTGTTCTAGTTCTAATTTTTATTATGTTTTAATTCAGTCTTAAACATTCTTTAGTCAGTTTCCTGGTTGTAAAATCGTTAGTGAATGTACATGTGTGTTTAAGGTCGGATCAGGAAAGATAAACCATTTTCAAGACTTCTATTGTTAAAAGGAGATTGTGGTCGATGCAGATGATCATCGCATATTAATTGACTTTATAATATTCAAGTAACGCTTCGGTAGTGACATTTGACAGATTTTCCAATAATTTTAAATTGTTCTTTTGTCAATTTGGTGAGTTCAGTTTTTAATTGTTCACTATAAGCAATGTTTCATAATAATATCGAGTTTGGTATTACGGGATTCACAGCATTTTTTTTTATGTATTGATAGTATAAATTTTTGTGATTTTTGGGTTTTGTAGAGAGAAAAATAAACGCAGACGGTACGGTTCTTGGGTTGCGTCGCCACAAAATATTCTAACGATTAAGTTTTGGCTTGTGACAAATATTCAAGAACAATTTATATTGTGTGTAGCAAAACAAACTATAAACAAATCTACTGAAGCACTAGTTTATTCATTTTAGCCAAAAATGTTTTTTTTTCTATAAAATCTACCAAAACTACCAGCCCTAGCTGTAATTTACTTCCAATTCCCCAATATGTAAAAATTTGATATCTCACCTCGGTTTTAATTATTGATTGTCCACACATATTAAATTCATCTTCATTCTGAGGTTCTGTCTTGATAAGTTCAATAATTTCCTCCTTCACGAGAGAAATATCACAAGTCTCCATTTTGAACACAAATCACAGATAACACATATAGATATTAAACTAGAACATTAATTCATTCAAAGTTAGAATGTCGACAGGGTATTTTCATCTCAGGTGCTGTTAATTACAATCTATGTAAGTAGTCAGTACTTGTAGTTCTAATATTTCCTGTACAGTCATGGAGGATCCGATAATACTCTATTTGCCATTTATAATTTTATTCAGTTTTATCACTAAAATTGGTTATTAAGACCTGGAAATTTGTTGATTGAGGGAATTTCACTAATAGAAAATGGCCCACTGAAAAAATGAAATATATCAAGAAGACTTTATTTATTTTAACAATAATGAGTATATAGGTAAATAAATGTATTAGTAGGCCTAAGATTATTCCCCAAACTATGAACAAAATGTTACTGTATCAGTATTAGTATTATTATTATTAATATTTATTATTATTATTATTATTATTATTATTATTATTATTATTATTATTATTATTATTATTATTATTATTAATTATTATTATTATAGGGCTATGAATTAAATGGCGGAAAAGAAACATTGATCTGGACAATGTCCTAGCAATATCAAAATCAGTAGAAAGATAACTTATAATACACTATAAGTGGTGAGAGCGACTTTTGAGAACTACTATAGAGCCATAATGTACAAGATAATATCACTCGCAACACACACACACATCTTCAATTAACAATGCTACATAGCATGGACTAAGGTGCGACTATCTAAATAAACTAGATTGACAGGTTTGATGTTTGAATCTAGTTCGGGTTACTGAGGGTGTTTTTTCTAAAATTTGTTTCTACTCTCCCTCCACACAAGTTCGGGTACATTTCCCTATGGATTATTGTAAATTTCCTCATCCCTAAATGTATGTATATATGTATGTATGAGTGGTGAGTGTGTCAGGCTTGTTGATGACTGTAGTTTGTTGTGCGCTTACCTACCACAGCTATATTTATTTTGGCGCCACATTGTTTTAAAATCCTCTTTCCAAGCAAATTCCCCTCTATATTATCACAGTTCAAACTTTTAGAATCCTATTCTATTAAATAAGGAACTTTTTTCCTTATCTTAGTACCCATCCGAAAAAAACGCATTTAACTATTCAAGTGGCGAAGGTATGAGGGAGATAGAATCTACAAAGAATGAATCCGCATTTACGTGGGGGTATAGTCGGAAACTGTCTGAAAAAAAGCACCTTAAGTACAGTCAATCCCGGTGGTTTTGGGGTAAAGTTCTCACCTCAGAACCCGATGTTCGTAGGTTCAAACCCAGCCGGGGTTGACGAATTCTTATTGAGCGATAAAAATACGTAGCAAAACATTCCTTAGAGGGAAAGTAAAGCCGTCGATTCATTGTACATTGTAGCAAGTAGAAGAATCCTGGGGGGTATTGGAAAAATAACTTTTTCAGCAAAATTGGTAGAGCCTTCCACTCTCGCTCATAGAAATTATCGTGTGCTAATATACATTTTGTTCAGAAAGTGTACTTTTAATACCATAAATAATATAACCAACATTTCCCCCACCCAAAATAGGAGCCCTGATCTTCGCAATCCGGTCTAACTCAGGAATAACGCCCAAGACATTACGACCACCAATATGTGTGGTCTGAAAGTTTCTCCAATCTTTGAACGAACCAGTCAGATAAATGACTCCTATCTTGTTTACATAACAATGTAAACACTGTGGGAGGTATGGAGGGGCATTGTTTACCCACAACGATGGGCAGTCTATACTCGGTTAACAGGGGCACTATACACTATACACGGTTAACAGGGACACTATACACGGTTAAACAGTTGGATCGAGTGTTAATGCCGCTGCTCTCACAGCTTGTTCGAGCCTTGTCATTCACATAAGGTAGGAGTCATCCTACTAAGCGAGTCCTCGTCATTCCAAGCTCCTCAGAGAGAGCCAAACTCTTATAAAGCTGCTCTAGGGTGATTCCTCCAATCAAGAGTCTCTTCGTTACCTCCTGCTCACTCCTGTACTCCTGCCTATTCTGTGTTTGTCACCATCTCTCCCGGCCAATCAAAACTTCTCTCTTTGTTATGATTAATCTACCCCTCCCCTCTAAGTTAATCACTGCCCATCCTATCCCCTCACCAATCCAACCGACCGTTCATTTAGTGACCTCCTGACAAGTTCTGCTGCCCTTGCAACACTCAACGTTCTATCTCCTGATACTGCAATGCAGAGGTTCCTTTTTATCCTTCCTTGGTAGGGGCACTGGGGCAGGAGGAGTCAGGAGCCGGCCAACTAGTATATCTGACCACCAAAATTGTTTTAATCCTGTGCACCTGTTAAGTTACACAATCACCTTAAGGATGGTCTCACACCTAGAAAAACCACTTGATCTACTTTCACGTTTTCATACGTAAAGTCATTTTAACTACTATTGTCACTTTCGATTGCTAGTATCAATGTTGATAAAATAATAATATATTAAAATACCATTAATAATGATCGTTAACAAAACATGTATGTGTGTTTTTTAAGGCTTAAACGCCTCGGTGGCGTAGTTGGCTAACGCGCTAGTTTCGTGTTGAGCCAGACTACCCAGGACTGGGAGATCGAGGTTAGAATACCAGTCGGGTGAATTGGGGTGGTTTTCCCTAAATGGTTTTCTAGTTTCCCTCCAAGCAAATGCGTGTTCACAAGCGCAATATCTCTACTGGATTATTCATAGACTTACCAAAGGCGTTTTCTACATTTGACCGTAACATATTAATTTACAAAATGGCAAAACCTTTATAAGAGACTCCCTAAAATTGTGTCATAAGCAATGTAAAAGTTATGTATCAGGTAATTCAACATTACCTTCATTCTAAAAATTTTCAGAACAATACTCTAAATTTTTCTTTAATAGAACCTTAATGTCTTAATGTTCGAAACATAGAGGGATGTACCGAGGTTGGTTTACTACATTCACACAAACTCGGGTGCATTTACTTTCTGAATATACTTTTATCCTTCCAACTTATTATAAACATTATTGAAAATTATAGTCAAAAAGGGTTTTTAAGTGCTATAGAAATTTAAGCTTCCCCTTCAACGAAAAATAAATAAAAAATAGAAATTAAATCAATATTTGGAAAATTCTCTGCACATAATGAGCCTAGTAATAATAATAATAGTTCAGTAAAACAATTTTTTAATTTATTTGATTTTGAGTATCGTCAGTGCAATTGATTTTGATGTTTTGTCTCATTTACTCCCCCTTCTAAAACAGTCGACAAGTTCAGGTGATTTATGTGTTGTAAGATGTTGCAATATCGAAACAATGAAATATGTATTACCGTACATCTTTAATAATTAATTGTAGTACAAAAGTACAAGTTAGTAAATGTTGGTGAATGATGATTATAAAGCAAAGTACTCTTAATTTCAAGAAGACCCCGGATCCACACATATTTATGGTCGTTAAATACGCCTAGTACTATAGTTGCCAGATGTGTACTCGTGTGGCAGTTTACAATATAGAATATATGGTACCTAAATTAGACGCTTCATAACGCTATCTAAAACGTACATTCCTTTTTAAACCAATTTACTCCAAATTTCTGGCAGATCCGGGTACCATACCTATGTAGATTAGTTGTGGGCACCTATGAATGTAATCCCCACCGTATGTCCTCGTGTGGCAATTTCAAATATAGAAGGGTTGGTACCTTAAAATGGCTCCTTCCTATAGCTAATTTTTGAGATAAATAGACTTTAAAAAGCAAATTATTCAAAATTTTCAGAATACTCATAATTAACCTTTCTATGTTCGCACTTGTTGCGATACAATTATTAGTATTAATGGCTAAAAATTTGAATAATAGCAATACAGTTAAAATGAGCTCCACTGTATCGAATATATTTGTTTTATTATTATTTATGATAGTTAGTGTTTTGCATTTTCTTTGTATATTAAAAATATGTAAAATATTTTTTATATACAGGTATTTTGGATTCTTACATCCCTTCGTACGTACCTGCTTACTTTAACTACAAAATCGAAGGATACCAATGTATTGGTTTGTTGATATTCCTACCT
>CABFWO010004549.1:0-17559 GCA_902155825.1 Timema genevievae
TAGTGAATACGAAAATGGAGCAAATAAATAAGGCGCATCTTGGGGAGCATCTTGGGCGCAAAGTTGCGCCATTTCTAGACTTGCGCAGGAGCAGATTTGCTCCCGTTAGTGAATCCAGGCCCTGGTGTTATTTCATCCAAAAGACTATTTATGTATCATAATTAATAACTATAATTTTGTCATCTCAATTCAAGTGAGAATCATACATTTTTAAGTAACGATTAACAATATTTTATTAATTTTATAACATAGGAGGCATGCCTTACTAGGTAGGGTTAATTTAAAAGTTATTTCTCTTCAATGATAGTTACTATTAATTTTATTGTGTAATTTATTTATTTATAATATTAATGGTTATTGTATTTTGAACATTGCGTTCCATTTATAGATAGTTTCAGTAGTTTGAATGTTCGTGGCAAGAACAATAATTAGCTCCAGGAAAATATGCAGTCTATTATAGTAAGTGTCCAACTTAGGTTAAAACTTTAGGTGAAGTCCAGGGGTCTTGAAAAAAGGGTTTTAGTCTTACCGCTGAGCAGTTTCTGGGGATAAGTTTATTTAAAAAAAAACTACCTATCTAAGAAAATAAAAGGTGTTGGTGTTTGGCGTCCAACAATATATATATATATATAATTCATTTATTCGTATCTAAAAAATTTAAAAATTATATATTTAGATTATTTTTTACCACAAGCTAGATAGATAAACCAATATAAATTGTGTGGGATGAACAAATCTAGCAAGAAAGGCAAGCAAACAGTGCTAGTACATGAGGAAGGAGATTATATATGAAGACAAGTAAACTGAGGAATTGGGGGAGTAAGGGAATAGGATTATAATTTAAAAAACATAATAAAGGAATGGATGAAGAAAGTGGGCTAGGAACATAAAAAGTCAATGTGTGATATATGAAATATTTAGTAAGATAAACAAAGAACTAAGTATATAAGTGAGGGAATCATTTTGAAATAAAAAAGGAATAACAAGTGAGCAATGATTATGATTAGCTAGAAAGAAATATATATAACATATTTGATAGAGAAGATATGATAGAAGGGAATGAAATAGGAATACAGACAACCCTATCAAACAAGAGAGGAATGGGATTAGAAAGGAAGGGGATAGCCTAGGAAGATCTAAGATAGAAGAAAGGTGTGAGTATGGGCGTAAGATACGAAGATAAACCTATTGAACTAATGTGGGATATGAAATAAGGATTAGGAAGAGAAATAGATAAAGCTTGAGTATGAAGAGAAAGATGATATAATAATATAAACAGACAAAACAAGTCTGTGAAAAGTGGTAACATTTATGAATATAAAGAATAAAGCGAATCTAGGAGGCAAAGGCTCAGTTCCTTTATTATAAATAGCTAATATAAGATTCAGTATATAATTAGTGTGCATATTTTTCATAATTTCTATGGGTCTAGGAAAAATAAGAAATGTTTTTAATGTACTACTAAATTATGTGACAGAAATTAAGGGAAGACAAATTATTAAGATAATACCCATAGCAGATCCAGATGATCTAGAAGATAAAGTAAAAGGAGAACATCAGGCATAAAAGGTGTGACATGACTGGTAAAAATCCAACCAAAATCACATTAGGATCAAGAGGATGAGATAAGAGACTCATTGGAAGGAGCTTGTGTGAGAAGATATGACGGAAGAGGAAGATAATAGATAGCGAGCGCTATTTTATGAGAGAAAGAATACGATAAGAGGAGCAACAGAGATAACTGATATAATATATGGCTATAGTATGAGATAGTAAAAGCAACAGAGATAACTGGTAATATAGATAGCTAGAATATGAGATAGTATGAGCAGCAGACAAAACAGCTATGTTTAGAGGAGGATAGAGTAGAAAAAGAACCAGACACATCTTCTAGTATCTGAGGAACGCCTCAATTATTATCTCTTCCCCCCACACTGCACCAACCCCTGTCGTCACGACGGCTCATAAGAAGCACAAAGTAAAAGAAGAGCTCTTCTCTCACTCGTCTCGCTATTTATACGACACCGACCTGGTTCTAGCTTGTGCGGCCCAAGTAGTCAGAACAGAACAGGCCTTCAGGGCAACAAATAGGTAACTACCACCTATAATAGATTATTTTTTCCATGTAACATAAGCTGTTAATGCATATTTTGTCCGATTTTTTTTACAGGAGAGGTGTTGGTAAGGGGGAGGGAGTAAGAAGTGATGAACTGATCTGAAATATTTTAGTGGCCTAGGTATGTATCCTTACGTTCCTACAATTCGAGACTGTTTAGTCTGAGGACGAGTGAGTTATACGGTTCTTAACCTAGGTAATTAATTTGCCTGCCACCCTCAGCTTTTAAATTTACACGGTACGCCTGGCCTGTGACATCAACCGCCGTCTGAAGTCTGTGACTGCTGAGGGATTGCCCCACAGCTGTGCACAGAACATATTATGTGTCAGCGCATGCGCTACAAAACACAATGAAAACAAAATAACATCGGGATGGCCTTTATTATCGAAATCTCTACGAGGAGAAAACCAGTAGAAGTAAAATATATAAACGTAATTGTTCCTTTTAGACGCGTGCACTTTGGTATGCAATATAAAAAAATAAATAAGAGTGGATCGATATTATGTGATATTTCTTTTTTGCAAAGTATTAAAAAAATAACATAAAAAAGTATTCAACGTTTGAAAGAGCAGATGAGCAGACGAGCTCCATTATGATTTAGATATATTTACTTTAATATCAAATTTTTAATTTTAACTACATCCAAAATACATATGCAATGGTATAAAAAAAGTATAGATGACTTCTAAAATTAATATTTATGTTAATTTCACTAAGATATTTTAAAGTAAATGTTTTAAATATCACTAGCAATCATATTATAAAAGAGTCAGGAATTATTTCTATAGGTTATTAGCTTAGCCTAGGCTAACTACAAATTCTATATAATCTTAAAATATCTTCTCTTCATGCTAGTTAGGGCATCTTGACTTTCACACTTCTCTTATAATGTACTCTGTACTAATTACGCTAATGTGATAGGGGTGAATAAGGTCGAACTTAGATAAAGTGTACCCGCATATGCACGGAGGGAAAGTGGAAAACTATTATGGAAAACCACTGAGTGCACCAGACCAGGATTTTAACCCTAATCTCCTTGTCGTCACCATTCTAGTCCAAACGAGAGTGACACCCTAGTCCATGTGGCCACTTGAGCAGATCGCTTTTCATTAAATTTAATATGAATATACGATGTGTATTCTCCCAGTAAGCTACACCTTACTATCATTCCGGGTTATCAGGATAATTATACCAATAGTGTAAGGATGAAGGTAATAGAACTTAAAAGCAATGTACCCATATTTGATACAAGGGAAGATGGGAAACCATGTAGAAAAATCACCACATTGCACACAGCTGGGACTAGAATGCCAACCTCACAATTAGTAATATACCAGAAAGAGGAGACCGACATATTTTTACACTTTACCAGCCATGCATGAAAATAGGGAATAAAGATGATTTAATATTCCCAGGACATGGCTTCACATATCATTTGTTTTTTATGCGTCAAACACTAAACATATTTCATAACTATGAGTAGAGCTAATGTTTCTTAAGGGGGCCGCCTAGGTAAGCGATAAAATACCGCGCAGACGTTCAGTTCTAACGCAATATTTAATTCTACGAAACATTATTTCAAAATATCGTTCACGTCAAAATTAAGTCAAAATATTCCAAAAATCTCTATTTTTTTTAGCAGCCCAATACCATAGTTTTAGTTTGATTAATATAAAAATATTGTGAAAATGTGACAGGAGCTACTTTTAATAGACTTTTAAGCATATTTGTAGCGTCATGAAACTAGACTTTGTGAAATAAATGGTACGGTGCACCACACAGACTTTATCTCACCTTTATCTTAAAATAGACTTTTACTAAAGACTCGCAGGATTTGTGAAGCGAAATAATAGGTATATACATTGTTGTATAAACACTACACCAAATATCATAAATAAAATAATATACACTGTTACTTACTCTATGGCATTAGGAACTAGGAACACTGTTAGAAGAACATTTTGAAAAGAGAAACATCTTTTTCCACCAAAGAACGTAAGAATCAAATTCATTTTCAAATACCTAATTTAAAAAGTATATTTATTTGTATACTAGATCAAACTAGCTTAAGAGAGGGATAGGTTGAATATTTATATACTCATGTGGCGATGAAATTTTTAGTTCTTAATGCCAAAAATTAAGCAAGTTAATCCTATTTATTTCGCTATACATGTACGTTTTGTATAACCTACATCTATAAATGAGATTCGTTCTTTATTCTGAAGTCAAGGTCCTTGTAATATTTTTAAAGTCACTAAACAAAAACTGCAAGGTAGGAAAAGTTATAAGGTTTTCTGGCACATACATAATATGTGACTGCTCACAAGAAAAAGGACCTTATCTTCACTAAGGTCAATATTGAGTTATTGGTATTCCAGGAAACTACAAAAAAGTTTGAATAAACTAGTACAAAAAATGTTAAAATACTCCAATAATTTCAAAATTATTGTCATTTGAAAACGAAAGTTTAAAAAGCTGTGTTTTTAAATAATAAGGGTTAACGTTTTACAATTTACAAAAGCAAGCACCAAACCTATACTTGCCAAACGGTAGGTATTTTACAGTCACTCCAAATGGAAAATTTATGCTAAGTTTAAATCTGTCCTCAGATTTTTTTTTCTGACATAGCTTAAGCTATTATCAATAATGTAGGCCTACACATTAAGCAATAGTGTAATCGGTCAAGGTGAGACAGTTAACTTTCAAGTGTAGCGTTTATTGATATAACCGCTCCAAGAAGTAATTAAATCTATGACTAGACACTGGTGAAATAAACAAGAGTGGACTCACAATTTGCCCCATTATGTTGTATTGTGTTATCACGCCTCCCGAGCCGGCCTCCCTCACTACGTTCCACTATAAACTTTGTGCTTAGACTAACTGAATGAAGTTCGTAGTGTGAGTCGTCGCAAGGCATGACGGGAATATGGTGTGACGTATAGTGCCCGAGACGTCAGTGTGCTATAGAAACTTTTGGTCTGGATCTTTCTCTACGCTTCTCAACTCTTCTCAACTGTTTTTCAACCTTCTAGCTGTTCCATCCCTCTTTGTCATGTGTTGTGATTCTCCTTTGTTCTGGCGTACCCTACTTCCCCCTCTCTGAGCTAGAATATTAACATATATATTGATGTAAGATACATGAAGCTTCACTCTTGTCTGGACTTCCTCCAGAAACACATATTGGGGTTCAGGATGAACAAAAAGGTATAAAATTCCCTTTCGGCAAATGTATCCCAAAATTCTTTTCTAGCTAACTTTTTAATTTTTAAATATTTAATGAACGAGTACAATCATTTAAAATGTAACATAGAACCGTTGTTATTGTTTTGTAGACACGAAGGCCCCTTCTGGGTTTTGTCTAGTAATATTTTGTAATATAATGGAAAGTCATCTTCTTAATGGTTACATTTATAGCCTGTTCGGCTTGAGAAACTAAAATCCAATTGGAATGTTTTTGTTATAATTTATGTTTTTTTGCATAATGTAGACTTAAGCTCCCCTTCTGGGTTTTGGTAAATATTTGTACATATTATGGAAGAGCCAACTTTGTATTGGCAATTTAAACTTATAATCTGTCCGGCTAGGAAACTATAATTTGTACTTGTAAATATTTTTTTGGTCCATTTCATTACGTAATTGCTTCTATAAGTTGATGGATAAGAAAAAGTTAAAATGGTGGCTAGATTAAAGCTAGCGTTGTAAAATCGCCCATTTGGTTTTTATTGGCTTAGGACCTTCATTTCGCTGTTAGAGTTAGTTTTTTTTTTTGGTTAAAGGTATTAATACTTTTAAAGTTTTACTTTTGTCGTTATATGACTTGACCAATTGATTTTTTTGAGATGATTATTTAAAATTTAAATTATTGTTAGTTTATACTAATATGTTAATATATATATATGTATATTCCTTTTTTGTGCCATATTTAAAATACCTAAAATTTATATAAATAAAATGTATAATATTGTTTACCTTTTTTATGTTACATACTTACCCTTTTTTACCTATTGATGGGAAATTTTTCTAATAATTAGTATATGAAATATTTGTAGAGCGGGTTCGTGGAGGCAGAACTCAAATGGACCTGTGTACTGTCAATTTGTTTTGTGTTAGTCCTATCGGATCCTCTGCAATTATTGTCTTTTTTTTATCTTTTGAATTAAAAAAAAATTGTTGTTGGTGTTGTTGTTGTTGTTGTGCACCAGCCTTAATTCAACGTTGAATTAAGGGGGTGTTTACACAAGGGAAACAGATTATACTATATGAACGCATCTTAAATCTGTTTACTGGCTAATATTTTAAGTTTTAATATCCTGTAAAAAGCAGCAAATAGCGTTAATATTAGAGAGGTTATACATACGCTGGATATCATCTCTGAGGGATGTATGCTACTATAGGGAAACAGCCTGGTCATACGATCGTTTTCGTGTGTTCATATCACCTCAAGTATGACAAGTTTGGCAACGCTGGTTAGTCAAGGTTATCATTAGCTCCTTCTTGCCCCAGTACATCACCTTCCGACATAACTGTTTGCGGGGAGATTTTGTAACAGAGTGTTAAGATATATATTTTTATACTTAAGACCTGGAGTTCCCTCAGCGATTTATATTGGGTGTAACGCGTCATCTGCGTATATCTCATATCACTAACAGCATATATATCCAATAACTTTGCTTCTAACGATTACACTTAATGTTAATTTAATAATTAGTGCTTCATATGGCACGCGCACTTTCACACTTTCTCATATAGAAAATTAATAGTTTAAGGGATTAGAATATAGACCCTTACTATGTACTTAAAGCATGGAGAAACTAAAATAATGTGTGAAAAATACATTACAATACCGGTATTTTTAAGTTGTTACGTTCAAAACCAAGCTGGAATTACATTAGTTTACATCCACTTGCAAAGAAAACTCAACGGTGGTTTGGGGGTGGAGCCCACAACGAGCAAAGCGAGCCCTAATTATAAAGCTACATTTTATCATTGCTAACCACTTTTAATTTTTTTAATTTCTGTATTTTATTAAGTACCCTTCGAATGAAAACTGGGCAGTTAGAGCATATCCCATAGTGCCGTAGTGGTTGGAACTGAAATCAATAATTTAACAGTAAATACTTGTACGGGTTCACACATAATACTCCACCAGGTGCGCAATGTGCAAATTGGGCACCATGTACTGTAGTGTATGTTTATGAGTCAATGTAAATGAAGAACTATTTCTGGAAGTGTGGGGTTAAAAGCATTTGCTATGCACTAAGTCTTCAGTGTAGGCTCTATTCTCAGTGATGTGGTGAGAGCAGATTAGTTCTACCAGGTCTCCGGGTGTTGGTGGAAACTCTAACACGTAATACCTTCTAGAGTAGCTCGACCACTTCTGACAGACTTCGTGGAGTCTTATCCCGTTGGAGCCCAAGTTTATTATTACTCAAGGTGGGAGAAAGTAGGTCAGACCAGAGCATATCTGAGATCAATATGAGCTACTATTGGTCCTATACACTAGTTATGATTAAACGTATAGTGTTTTGGTTATAAATAAATAAATAGTAATGATTTACGTATGGTTTGGCAAAAGTCATAATTAATGGGATAGAATCCCACACACCACCAGAATGGCATTAGAGAAATACTTTTTTTTATAATAGTTTCCTGATTGATTTGTTTTGTGCCTACAAGTGGATTCCAATATTAATTGTCTAATTCCTTTTCTTTAACTTTTATAAATAGGATAAACAGAAATGTTATATACCCGGGTGAATTCTTTAAGACTTTATTTTAAGTACTATTAATAATAAATATGATTTATACATTTAAAAGTTTTAATACTACCCCCGCAGGTTAATTATTTTAACTTTTCTAATATTCTTCCTTAAAGCCAATCCCATCAGGTTAAACATTTAACTCCTTTTAATATAAACCTATCAGTAATATACTTTTAGAGTGGCTACCATTTCAATATATGTTAGAATTGAACCTAATTTTAAATCAAAATGGACCTTTATCAATTTGTTTCTAAATTTAGCAGCCTTATAAATCATAGAACTTAGTGTATTTTGTTATTCATATTTGTAACAAGATGAATTTTATCAAATGGCATTTGTTTAGACAGTAGAAATGTTTCTGGGGGATAAAACTTACTCTAAATTAAAGATTCAATTGGAACTGTTGAGAATATTAACGTAGTTTTTTTTTACATTTGATAAATTAACTAAAATAGTGTCAAAAATGCATATTTTTTATTTTAACATCAGAAATAAAATGTTATCATAGCTTAATCAATAGCCAACATTTATCAGTGTAAAACTTATTTATTTTTAATATAATTGTTTTAAAAAAAGACATGGTGGTTATGTAAAGTGAACATACGTAATCGTATTTGTAAAATCATTTTACTAGAAATTACAGCAGCTCATGTATATATCCACATTTTAGAAATTATTAAATACGATGATAGTTATTCTAGTATATTGTAATGCAGAGCTTATCAAGACTAGACACAAGCTTTGTGGAATAGACCGGAAAATTAAAAGCTGGTTTATCAAAGCCTAAAATGCTATTATAGTGCTACAACCAATCCAAATGGGTAAAACGCTCTTGGACGCAGTATTGTATCCATTTAATTTACATCATTGACTACGAGCAGATATATTACTTATCAAGCAGGTTTGGATGTATGTTTCTCATTACTCTATTCGTACATCCATGGTACTCATTAGTTTTACTAAGTTTGACCACTTTACAGATGTATATTCAGTCAAACTCATTGGGGAAGCTATTTTAATTTGTTTAAATGCTATATATATACCTAGCAAGCTGATAGGTGTGCGTGTGTATACAATAAAAAACTTTAAAAACTACATAAATAAATTCTTATGATAGTTGAATATATTTGTGAAGATAATCAAAAGTGCTTCCCTATAAATATTTCTTGATTCAAAGGTGTACCAAAGCTGTAATAAATTTGAAAACGTAAGCCCTGTAAGTCTAATTTTCCCATTAGTCACGTCTAGCTACTTATTGGGCCTGTACGCATATTTATAAATTACGCTTTTGTGTTAAGGAAGAGTAAGATTGTATTAAGAGGAATTGTACCCACATTATCATAGGAAGAGAATGATTAACCATTTAATAAAATCATCTTCACTACACCCGAACGAGTTTTTAATCATGAATTCCCAGTCATTATCAGTCCAATCTGTTATGAAAGGGACTTATTGAATATGTTATGAAAGTGATTTATTGGAATATCTGAACACTGAAGTGGATTTTTAGGCTAGGTTTCACAAATACGATACATATTATTGACTTGTGCAATCTATTAGGTCTACCAATTTCGGAATGTAGCAAGAACAATATTTATAAAATAGGTTTCATTCATACCTTTTTGTCAAATTTACAAAAAGAAAAAAATTGCTTCTATGAAGAGTCAATATTTAATCACCCGCCTCGGTGGCGTAGTTGGTTAACGCGCTAGTCGTGTTGAACTCTACCGCCGAGGACGGGGAGATCGAGGTTCGAATCTCGGTCGGGTGAACTGGGGTGGTTTTTCCTAAATGGTTTTCCACTCTCCCTCCACGCAAATGCGGGTTCACTTCCTCTAAATTCAACCTTCCCAATTCCTAATCCATTAGCGTAATTAGTACTCAAGCGTATAATCCAAATGGGTAGTAAGACGCGGTGCTAAATATTATTATTATTATTAATATTTAATCAGTGTGAACTTTAATTATACACCAAAGCCTGTCTTTAAATGTGTTCAATTTTTGTCTGCGTGCGGAGTTGTGGCAGCGGTTGGAAAATTCAACAATTATCTTAAACCTTTAGATCGCGTCTACACAAGAACATTGATCAACAAAAAGCCATACAAAAAAATCAATTAAATTTGCGTGAGGGAGAGGAATATTCTATCAAGGATCAGTGGAATGGAGATTAGAACTTTAAAGTTAAAAACCAAAAATTATATAGCTCTTAAAGAGATTAATCTAAATTTGCGTAACTTAAAAAGCAAGGACACCTTCAAGCAATTGTATGTAAAATAATGGGGGGAGTACATAATGTACATACATTAATAAATTAATGTATACATTCATATCTATTGAATATATTTCTTGCCTTCTTCACTGGCCTCATGGTCTAAGGTGCTACTCTAACAGTAGGCTAAACTGCTGATGACGGGGAGATTGAGGTTCAAATCTCAGTCGGGTGTACCTAGTTAGGATTTTCAAAGTGGTATTTTACTCTCCCTCTACGCAAACTCAGGTACACTTCCCCTAAAAGTAACCTTCCCTATCTCTAAAATCATTAGCGTAACATAACCGTATAACCCGAACGCCTAGATAACAAAATGGAAATTAAAAATAAATCTATTTTCTTATAATTAATAACACTTGGCTCATCTTATTTAATGCCTTTACAATTTCCAAATTTTACCTTATAAATTCTAAAAATTTGCGAATTAATAAAGTTAATTTTACTCTACCTCGTATGCTTAAAGAAATATCAATATCGGCGATCGTATTTTGTGAAACATTGCTAAAGAAAAATACAATTAATAAATTACAAACAATAACGTAAATATGCTGGATAGCTAATCATAATGTTTCAATTAATTATATTAACTGAACAAGCTTTATTTGGACAACTGGTGTGTTGGTGCACAGTCTTATCTCCTAATGGTAGTGACACGGGCAACTGGCTGACAAGGTAGTCTCTATAGCAGGGATATTGGTTTATAGAAATAGTGTAAGCGTGCTCAGGGTAAGATTAAGCAACGGGTTTACTAAGGTACAGTGTCTAAATGTGCTAACACCGATCGTTAAATCATCCTTACTAGACGTAGTGAATGACCTGATGGGTTCGGGTATGATCAAGATAAGTAACCTGGTCTACTATAAAATAATTACTAAATAAACTGTATATTACTAGCCTTGGAACACCAAAGCTATGATGAGTAGCTGAGGTTAAACTAAAGGGCCCATCAATTGAGAAAATCTTAAAAAGAGATTAACTGTGGAGTGAACAGGTGACAAAAGCTGTAATAGAAAGGAAGAAGAATACAAACGAATGATTCCTTGAAGAGTTAAACAGTACGTAAGAGGTTGCAGTACGTATACAAAGAGAAGAAGATGAATGCAAAGAAAGTAGTAAAGGAGAATAGAGAGCCAATGATATTAAAAATAAGGAAGAATGCAGAATGATTTAGAAGGAAATAATATATTCTGGAAGTAGGTAAAGAGAACGAAACAAGGAGTGCAAGGGAATCCCTATAGAATTTTTAATGAACGTGGTGAGATTATCTAGGATGAGAACAATATAAGATAGCAATTGAGGGAATAATTTGAGCAACTGTATGGTGAAAACGTATTTAAAATAACAGAAAACAAAGAAAATACTATGATGTTGAAAGAATGTACAAGGCTGATGTGTTTTAAAAGATATGAAAGTGTTAAATAATGACAAAGCTGCGTGCGTAGATAGGATCACAAGTGGAGTGCTTAAGTGTGGGGCCATGGTACTACTTGCCAGATTGTGTGAGTTGTTCAATATGTGTGCTGTGATTTCGGATGTTCCTGATGACTGGAAAAATGTTGTCATTGTTTCTTTGTAAACACTCAAAGGCATTAAAAGTGAATTTAAGAATTATAGGGCAATTAGTTTGTTGATTATTCCAGTTAAAGTTTTTAGGAGAGTCTTGATTGAGAGGCTGCATGAAAGAACCGCGAACAAGATATGGGGTGTGCAATGTGTTTTAATGCCAGATAAATGTTGGATGAACCAGATATTTGCATTGCAACAAGTGATTGAGGAATGTAGGAGAGTAGGGAATAAATTGTATTGTACATTTGTTGATCTGGAGAAATCGTATGAACGTGTGAGTGATAGAATGTTATTAAATATTATGAGAGAGTATGGTGTGGTTGTATGGTTAGTAAATGCAATTTTGGCTGTCTCTGATGGGGGTAAAAGATGTGTTGCGGTGGATGAAGCTTTGAAAGAATGGTTTAACATTGGACAGAGTGTTAGACAAGGTTGTTTTATGTCTATATGGTCTGTTCAACGATAAGTGTGTGAGGGATGTTTGAGAGAACGTGAATGGTAAACGTATGAACAATATGAAATGAGAGCTATGCTATATATAGATGATGCCGTATTAATGGCTGAGAATGAAAGTGACTTGAAGAATTTATTAAATCTCTTGAATGGATTGACAATTTTTGATAAGGACGTATCAGAAAATGATTTCCAGATTAGTATAAATGGAGGTCTGTTAGAGAATTTTGAGAATCTTGGCATAAAGTTTTATAAGAAAAATTGAAGGATAGATGGTGACATTGAAAGACGGGTGAATGCATCTCGAGAAGAAGTTGGATGTATGTGGACTATATTGCAAAAATGAAGTAGTATTGAAAGAAGCAATAATGGTAGTATAAAAAAGTGTATTGAATCAAACATTGTTTTATGGATAGCAAGCTTGGGTTTGTCAGGACAAACACAAGAGCAAGGTGAATGCTATTGAATGAGATAGTTAAGAAATGTATGTGGAAAAACTCGTATGGACAGAGTTAGTAATGAATGGGTGCTGAAGGAGTGAGGATTGAATGGAAATCTAAGAGTTAAAATTGAAATAATCATCTTAGGTTGATTTGGGTGTATTGATAGGATGAGTGTGGATTAAGATATGAAGAAAATATATGAAGATAGAAAGGATGGAACTAAAGGAAGTGGTAGATCATGTAAGACGTGACTAAGTGTTATAGATGAATGTGTGAAGAAGAACACTAAGTGGTTTAAGAATAAAAGAGCATAAATGACTCAATGTATGGATGTTGTTGAAGTGAAGGGAGTATGCAAGGCCATAGAACAGTGGAGAAAGTTAGTGAGTGTATACTAAGTATGGATTTGTTTTTTGAGATATATGCAAAGATTTTTGCCTACCCCGTAAGGAAACGGCGTGATTATGTATGTATGTATGTATGTATGTATGTATGTATGTATGTATGTATGTATGTATGTATGTATGTATGTAATGTATGTACGTATGTGTATGTGTATGTACGTATGTGTATGTGTATGTGTATGTGTATGTACGTATGTACGTATGTAGGTATGTACGTATGTAGGTATGTACGTATGTATGTATGTATGAGTTCACGATCTAATTATCTATGGATGTTAATAATATAATATTTAAAGGTTACCCTTTAAGCTAGTAACAGTGCTGGCCCTTTTAAACGTAGCCTTTCGGAAGATACCGTAACTAATTTCTCAAACCGTACATACCGGATAACTCTAGCAGATTTCAACTTGAACCAACTTAGGGCGTACCAATTTCTGAACTCTAAACCTCTATTTGAAGTACACAGAAAAGTTTAGTAATAAAATGCTTTGCTTCTCTTTCCATGTAAAGTCTGTGAAGCGTTTGAAACCTTGGCCAATCTTGTATGTTAGAAGGTTCTACACGCTATCCATCAACTTTGAGAGTCGGTCCTTCAAGACTCGGAAGTGAGGAGTTACCGGCCTTAAAACCAATCCACGTGGGTCGATAACCATATAAAAACAAAAGAGGCTTAACTCAAATGAAGATGGAACCTACCAAGAGATAATTTTTAATAATGGTACCTACGCTGATAACTCGAATCAGTAGCTTTTTATTTGTCACCACGTCATACTACCTGTTCGGTGCATACGTATATTTAATGATTACGCTAATGTTTTAGGAATGAAGAATTTTGAATTTAGAGGAAATGTACCCATATTTTCGTATAGGCAAAGTGTAAAACAATTTAGGAAATACCACTCTCAGTTCACCAGACTGGAATTCGAACCTCGATCTTCCCATAATCAGCAGTCTAATCTATTGATAGAGTGACATCTTAGACCATGCGACCACCGAAATTGGTATTAGCAGCTAACTATAAAAATTTAATTTGTATTTACTAAACTAAACTCCAATGATAATTTTCTTTCCATCAAACTATGATTTGAAAGAAATGTCGAATCATTACTAAGGCAAGTCTTGTAAATTGGTACTAATTATACTAATTAGTATTAATTATAATTGGCATATATTTAAAGTAAATTAACATGTTTTATACTAAATTGGAGTAGCTATTTTAAGTTTTTAGCTTATTAGGATAAGCTACATCTTTTAGAAAGTATAATTTTAAATTCTGGTTTTGAATAATTAGTTTTGTGTACTTGTTCCAAATTAAATTAATTGGTAAATTGTTTAAGTGTTATGATATGAAATTCCTGTATCAAGAAAGAGACCGATAAAATATTTACCAAAACCATAATAAATAGTTGCAAGCGGTGTGCACGTGGACTTATGTCATTCTTAATGTTTCTGGTAGGCTGAGGTTATAGTCCCAGCTGGATCACTAAGCTTTACTTCCTCAAATGGTTTTCCACTTACTCGTTTCAATCAATTGAACATCTACATTTCCTTTCAATTTAAACCTTCCTCATTTCTACCTCAGTAGCGTATTATTACTATAATCAAGAAAGCCTAATTAATGGAAGATTAGCGTTCTGATGTAGGGATTTTTTCTATAAATTTTGTTATCTACCTCCATGAAAATGCGGCTACATTTCCAATAAATTCAATTCTATTAATGCCTAGCCCTTTAGTGTGTTTTAATGTAGATACAAGGTGTACAATGCAAATAGGTCAAACCAGAAATAAGACATGATAAAATTCTAATTATAAAAAATATACTATCAGGGACCATTTGTCATATATAATATACTCGGAAAGGCGCTATATATAGACGCTTATTTTGTATTTTGACCCAATAGGCTCATCACGTATTATAATGTATCTCTAATCTTGTTTGTTTTGCGGGAAACATGGATGCCAGGGTTATAATCTGGGAAGGTCTTCTAAAGTAAATTTACATAAATATCTCACTATTTTTACCCATATAAACCGGTTCATTTCATTTATATTTTAACTTTCTCATTACTACTCCAGGAGTGTGAATTTGTACAAATCTCTTACATATAATTACTTAAATAAGACAAATATTACAGAGGGAATATTATGTTCTCGAAATAACCAATTTGTTTAATAATTCGTGTAGTCCTTCTTTTATTGTAGTAATTAATTTTATATCTTATTTATATAGTTTCTTTAGATAAGAAAATAAATCTCCAATTACTTTATTTCAGTGCAAATTATAATTCATATTTTGGTATTGTTATCATTTCAAAGTAAAATATTAGTGAATATATATTTTATATTAATGTAGCGCCTACTTAATATTTGAAGCTATAACTTCTGAATTAGTTAAACGCTTTCAAAGAATCTTGGTTATGGCATACGCCATATAAATCAAGATAAACTTATTTTGCTATTTATGCTTGTTTTTATCATCTTTCTGACACAAACTAAAATCAAACTTTTAATTTAATTTTCATATTCGGTAATTGAATACATGTAACATTTAGTTATAAAATGTACTTATAAGTCTATATTATAATTAAGGATAGTTATTTTCAAGATCGATGTTTTTTGTAGGGAGTTACACTGATGAAAACTTTAACTCAGGTCTTTAATTCATTTTTACTATCACTTGTATCAGCAAGGTTATTAAAGAATTAACCTTCAGAATGACTTATTAATATAAGTTGCACCCAGACTAGCTTAAAGAAGAGAAAGCAGATCCTAAATGAAAAATAATGTTTTATTAACTACCCATTCGGTGTATTCGAACGTTATTCTAAACTCAATCCACTCATCGATGAAAATCCTATTTATTGTAAGACTGACGTCTTCAACAGATGTACCATCATTGCGGCGCTAGGGTTAGATCTAGTTATCCTAAAACACAGCCACTTAAAATGGTTTCTTGGGCTGAGTTCAGCATTTTGGACAAATATTTTATGGCTTAAAACTATACCCAAGTTAGATGATATCCTCCTAATATGTTGTAATTTAAAAAATTCCATTACTGTTGTTGCATTTATTCTAGATTTGTCAAACTCAATGGTCTTGGGGTAAAATGCTTGCCTCATTACCCAACGTTCAAACCCAGCTGGGGCTGACGGATTTTTCTTGATAGATAACAATCCGTAGCACAACTTCCTTTGGAGGGTAAGCAAGGCCGTTGGTCCCATGTCGATTGAGGTATGTATAGGAACCTTGAAAGTTATATGAATATACCTTTCCCTGCAAAATATGCAGGCCCTTTCGCTCTCGCTAAGAGAAATTCTCGTGTGTTGATTTAATCAGTCAGTTCCAAAAGTGGTTGTTAAACACTTCAAATGAATAGAATAAATAAAATGTTCTATAGTTAAATTAATTTAAATGTATAATATTCAGCAGATTATCAAAATTATGTTATTTTTGTTTACTTTTACTTTAGCAGCACATTTTAATACCAGTATTGATCATCTGCGATAAACTACATCAAGAGTTTATGGATTAAGACAGAAAAGTATAATAAATCCATATGACTTTACGTAGAGGTAGAGTAGAAAATACCCCAGATAAACCAACTACTGTAAACCGAACCTGGATTCGAGCCTTGACCTGTCACTAAATGACCACACCAGATGAGCCTTCTATCTAGTTAAAGTGCCTACCACTACGGAATTACTGTAATGTAGTTCAGCTACAGTCAAATTTTCATAGAAATGTTTTTTTAGAAAATTTAAATAAAATATATTTAAATAATAAATATTTTACTGTGGCCAAAATTGATAACTTATTATTGATTTATTATAATTATTTATAGATACTGGTTTTATACATAGCCTATCAAAATAACATATACAGAGTAGAAGACTCGACGTATGAACACATGGAACTTTTAGTAACTTTTCTGGCTCCGGGGTTCAATCCTCGGTCCCCGCACGGAAATGATCTGATTGCCAAATCTTTCCTTCACCTCTGACAAGACTTGTATTAATCACAACTTGTGAATGTGTGGAGTGCCAGGCCTCCACCATGGTTCGGATCCCACGTTAAGCTGTAGGTCTTCCATTTCATCTCACAATCACAATCACAATCACACATTAGCGTAAGTGTGTATAACCCAAACGATGCTAATAATAATAGTAACTTTTCTTAATGTCAGATAAAGGATCTTTCTAGAAAAATTAAAACGTATTTGTCCATATACAAACAGATCCTCCAAACTCCTCTCCCTTAAAATAGTAATTATTAATCAGAAAGGGCCGGATTATGCTGACATGCCAGCATTTTATTTTTAAATCACAGCATCACAATATGCAAATAGATTAAATTTATGAAATCTTGGTTGTGGAAATGTTTTGTATGGATACTATTTTGTATTTTTAGGTAATATTTATTGATTAAGTGTAAATAGCCGAAGCTATATTAATGGTAGTTGGTTCAGTTAGATATCATTCTGAAAATTGAAAAATGACACCTGGACACGGGAATCGAACCCGGGACCTTTGGCTTAGTACGCCAATG
>CABFWO010004549.1:21017-62538 GCA_902155825.1 Timema genevievae
ATACAACATAGTATATAGGAGCGTCCTAAAATAATGATCTATTCTGTGCCCATGATTGCAACGGTCAAGAACATGCGGAGTAAATAAGGGATTTTAATTAACTGTAAGTAAATTTTAAGATGGGGTAGGATCTTCCAATTTGTGGCAAGGCATAACCTGTGACTCTACTGACACACACTCCGCTACTTCTTTTCTACTCCTACACTTAATCCTGATTTATATTGTGTAGTTTGTTTTTTCTTTATCTCTACCTCTATTGACTAACAACCTCAATATGTTCATAGTTTTTATTGTCATATTCCCTGTGTCAATTGATAACCTGAATTTATTGATAAAATCTACATTAACGCGAGCGAAGCCGCGGGCAAAAGCTAGTATTGAATAAAGATGTTTAAAATACTATCGGTATTTTATCAATGCAAATATAATCCAAAATAACTTTTTTCACTACATAGGCTATTTGTGGTAACGAGAAGTGAATGTAGACAGGTAATGAAGACTGTACCATCTTACCTGTATGATTGTAAAACACACATTACTGGTGATAATGTAACTAAGCTTGAGAGCTGCGTTGGGAGGGGGTAGTTATTAGTTCTTAAGCGTATATTTGTAAATCATTATTATATTTATCAGAATACAATAGTTCAGGTAAACGCCTATATATTTAATGTATATATTAGTTACCATCTGTGAAGTACGTGTTTGATTTAGTCGTGTGCATTCATTACGAGTTTTTGTTTACATTTTAATGTATTTTAAAAAAAATATTTATTAAAAACCCGGGTCCTGTTAATCAGCCTCCTTGGCTCTAAGACCGCGGGGATATTTGTACTGAAATAACATCGGAAACGTCCTTCTTGGAAATAATTCTCTTCTCTATAGATAGAGCTAAGAATTTGCTCGACAAACAGAAAGTCGTTCGTTCTTTACATGGATGGATTTCGTCCTCGTGATGAATTCCTACACAGCTTCAAGATGAGTAGCTGTTTCATCATGAATTGCTGTTCTTTGATAAAGTTAGTGCAACCTCTCACAGACAAATTTAATTTAATTAAACTAGAATTATTGTTTACAGTGTGTTTAAGTAGCCGTTCAGGTAATACGCGTATAAAAATTACAATAGTGGGAGAGAGATGAATAAGGAAGAGTTTTAGAAGAAATGTGCCTATATTTTCGTGGAAACCATTTAAGGAAATCTACTATTGGTACACACATTTGGGACCCAAACCCCGATACACACATTACTGGGAATTAAGTCTAGCATTAGACTAGTGTGACACATTTCACCATGTGACATACAGAAAGGATATCTATTTTTATTTTTGGAATATTTAAATATATATCATCTTCAGCGTTTTACTAATCATTTGGGGCCATTTGCATATTCAAGTTAATAAATAATGGATTATGAAGGTGATATTTCGAAGAAATGTAGTCGTATTTGCTAAAGTAAGAATAGGAAACTATTTAGAAACAGATCTCTATCAACTCACCTAACCAAGATTAAACTCAAACTCTGACAACAACAACTCAAATTAGACGCTTAAACTCATGATGGCCAACAGTGTGGGTTCTGAAATAAATACCGTCTTTTTTTTTTTAAGCTTATAGACTAACTGGTATTTTAGCCTCTCTTCTCCAAGGAGCTTGTGCGCATTTGAGATAATAGAATAGCCTTATAGTTAATTTAAAATGACTATAAAATAATTAAAGGAAATAATAGACTAATATAAAGATATACGGAATAAACTAGCATCATGGTTTCCCAAAGATCATCATGGTTCACCAAGCTATGCCACAAAAAGTAGTTTATTCTCATTATTATGTCACTCCTGTGTAGGCGATACCTTGTCCTTGAATATTTAACTCACTAATATCAGTGCTATGGTTCCCCTTTAAGATAATTCATTACTTGGTTCTTTATTTTTACGTTTTTTAGTCTACCTCTACAAAATTGAGATTGCCTACTATATAGAAACTCGTTGTTTCTTTCAATTTAGCAGTTTTGAGACACACACTTTTCAACCATTTTTCAGAACCTCATTTTTTGGTTTCCATTCCTTTCAACTTACCTTTATGTTACAATTACATCTACATTGCAGTTACAAAATTTTGTTTACCACCCTTTAAAACACCCACCTATAAAATCTTTTGAAAATTAAACCGGAAATAATAATCATTGAGATTTTTGATAACATTCAGCTAATGATCTATGGTCAACTGACTCTAATTTGAAAAAAAAAAGTTGAATTTAACAGTGTTTGGAATCCCTGAATATCAGATTTCAGTGTGAATGAACCGACTCGATCTTTTTTTTTTGTCCATTAGGAGGGCAATGGGACATTTTGGGGCCACAGATTTAGCCCCCTTTTTAACTTTTCAGGTTTAGGATTTTTCTCGTCACTATCGAATTCCCAGGAAACTCCAAGAAGAATTTGTACCTTTTAGCTCACTGGGAAGTAAGAAAAAAGCCTCTGAAAGAAAATACGCACAAACGTGTTATGGATTTTAATTTAGATATTACTAATCATATTGATGTTTCAAACTGTCATTGTTTGGAATTTCATTCATAGTGGCTACTAAACAACTAATTATCGCCAATCTCACATCGGTGAGCATGCCGAATAAATGTCAAACTCTTCTAGCCTGGTTTTAGAATAGCAAGGAGGTTGAGGGTCCAACCCTTCCCAAGTTCTCCGAGAATGGTTTTTTTTACTGGTTTCGCTCTCTCACTACACTCAAATGTGGGTACATTTGTTATAAAATGAAACTTTATTTATCTCTACCAAATTATCGGAAATAAAAGGAGTATATTCCCTAAGGTTACTAAAACTTCCTGGAAAAAGTAGAACAAATTAATCATCACCAGTCTTAAAAAGGTGCTATAAATATTCTTGTAAATTTAATCACATAATAATATATATATATACATATAGTAAGAATGAGATTACATATGTGATATGGAAACTTAAAATAAAAAAACCACTTTATAACGCGTTAAGGTACAAAGCATTATAATGACACATCCTCTTTGATTGCACATAGTTATTGAAAATAATGTCATAAATATAATAATATTTTAGTTAAGGTTCACGGAATTGAGTCCTGGCCTGGTCGATAAGCCTATCGCAGGTTAGATTGAGATTTTTAGTTAAAAAATAATGGATTTACGTCTTATGAACTGGGTGCGGCTTATGTTTTAAACTAAGTTATTTTATAAAACGTGTATTTATGTAAACGCAAGGTAAAATGTTCTTGATATAAATACACATTTTAATATCACTAATAAAATATTTTAGTGAAAAATTAATTGTTGCATATTTTTTTCACATAGTTTCACTATCCGTCTAGACTATCTATGTTCACACAAATAGAATAAGAACTATTATGGTAGAATTTAGAGGAAATTTGTCTGCTTTTGCCTACATGAAACCATTTTATTAAAAATACAGCCCATACAATCCGGTTGGTTTAGAACAATGAGCTCCCTGTTATTTAAATCTAAGATAAGACGAGGCAATGCCCATATGAAACATTTAAAATTGAAATACCCGTTTCTGTGGCCGAATAATCTATATCGTCACTATAAGATTAGACTGGACTGCCAATGATAGGGAGCTAGGGGATATACTCTCATTAGGGTTAACTGAGGGTTTCTTCTTAAACGGTTTTCTACTCTCCCTTAAGGCAAATGTGGATACACTTTATATTATTCAAGCTTCATCAACCTTAACACATTAGTGTAATTAGTACGTATTCGTATGCCTACACCCCGAACGGGTATTATGACTAAGTGTTTCGTTGGCCACATGGTCTACGGCGCTACTCTCGCAATGGTCTAGGCTATGGCAGATACGGAGTTCAGAGTTCAATCCCGGTCAGGTGTATTGAGAGTGGTACTTCCTGAATGTTTTTTCATTCCTCTCCAAGCAAATGCAGTTAAACTTCCCTTAAATTTGATCTTACTAATACCTAAAAAATTAGTTTAATTAGTATATAGGTGAATAATACGAACTGGTAGTATAACGCGGTGCTAAAAAAAAGTATCAAAGGGCTATTTACATCTCTAAAAACTTTTTTTGTCTCAATTATCTGGGTAGGTGACTCCCAAGTTGACGTCGTTGGAATATCTCCTGGGATTTGACAGGTCGGCATGTTCCAATTATATCTGCACCGGACTGTCCTGTCCAAACCTTGTCCTCTGGGTCCTGGCCAAATCTCCTCAGTGGTAGCTACGATTTCATGGGATACCTAGCTGTTGGCAATTAATGTAAACGAATTGTAAGCCAGATATCACTCATTTCGATGGCCATTACATTTATAAAAACTCTAGTTCCGTTTCTGCTCTATTCGATTGTATTAATGTGAAACATTTGTTTCACTTAAAAGTTTTGTGCTTTTTAAAACATTTCTATTTTAAAAGTGTGTGATGTCCTTTACGTGGTTCATTTTTTAAAGTGTTTTTTATTTTATTTTAACTAAGCTCTATATTCTCTTCAAAACGCGTGTTTCACATTTCAATCGTAATGGTGCATTTTAAAACTCTGGCAAGAGTGTTTTAGGATTATTATGTTTAAAAATATTACTTAGGGGGATAAACATTTGGGAAACAGAGTAGAAATTATTTTGCTATCCAAAGATATTTCACGACAAATAATCAATACGGATTCTTCACCAGCATGAAATTCGGTTATTAAGTCTACAAGTCAAATTAAATGTAATAATATATTTGTTTTTAGCGGAATAAAAACATTTAACTTTTTATTGCTATTGGTTGTGTGTGGTTGTAAATTCATATTAATGAAGTTATCCCATGTTATGTCAATTAGAAAATAAGGTTTTCAGTAAACAGTAAAAGCTAGTAGTTATATGACTGACAATCTATATTCAGTGTTTTTAGTCATATTTCTTAAAATCTGAATCAATAATTTCAAAATGAATAAATCAATATTAAATTTAAAAAAATATACAATACTAAAATAATTTGAATATTGTATTTAGTTTTTAAATAAGAAAATATTTGTATGTTTTACACAAGTAATATTTTTACACTCAAGACAAAAAATGAGTATGATAGCTTATATGAAATGCACTCACATTAGCGTAATCCGTAGATAGAGAATCTATAGCAGAAATCATGTGAGTAAAACCAATTCCAGTGTTCTTTGTGATGTGAACACTTACCATTCCATCAAAAATCAAGAGATTTATTCTGATTCTGCTAGGCCATTGAAACTAATTATATAAGGTATTTAAAATTTGGCTATATATTATTTGATTAAAATATTAAAATATCATTGAAATTTATTGACACAACATAATCCATAAATAGTCCGTTTCGTTTTATTATTAGATAAGTAGGCCTGAATTAAATAATGGAAGTAAATATATATATATATATTAATTCAGACCTTAAATAAATATTTTTCAAAACTGGACAATGTCACCTAGCTAAAGTAATGAACTAATAATTTAAAAACAGAAAATTGCTCTCGAAATATACAAGAAACTAACTAAGTAATATCTGGCTTTTTTCATGAATATCAACTCCAAATTAATTTTATTCTATAACAAAGGTTCAGGAGTAAAATTCTATTGGTTTGGCATATATAACCAAGTTACCAATTCCCGTACTAAATCTTAATTACATAATAATTGATCTCAAATATGGGCCCATCCACTTAAACTCCACAATCACTATGCACATCAATCAGTTAACACCAAAGTTAAAATACATATATTTAAATAAATACTGATCATTGAGTCCAAACACATCCACTCTATTCAATTTACAGACTCTCATCTTATCAACAACATCTAACAAATGAGAATTCCAGACAATCATCCAAACTATAACTTGAATTCTGAACAAACTTTTTCTGCTCTGATATAATAATGTGATACCTTGCTTTTAAAAACATCAAATTAATTTTCTTCTGCTATAAATGTATTACCATAAAATTTCTAATTGGTTTTATAAATAAATAATAATATAATAATAATAATATACATATATAATCTTATCTCTGACTAAAGGGAGGGAGTAACCCGTTAGTGGCATACTTACCTCTCACTCCGGGGTTATTACTAATATCGCAGTAATATCCAAGTGCCTCTACAAGAAATACTATCCCATTTAATATTCTAATCGAACTACCAACACGTACGGGTTCAACTAATTAACAACAATATCGCCCAATTCAGTGGCCGAATGGTTTAAGGCATCACTCTCGTGTTAGACTGACCTGCTGATTACGGAGAGATTATGGTTTGAAATTAAGTCGTGTCTAATGAGGATAATTGTTCTATAAAATTTTCCCAATCTCCTTACATCCAAAAGTAAGAAGATTACCTCTAAAATGCTTCCTTCTTCATTCCTACCCCATTAGAATTATGATCATTTATTACAAGCGTGTAACTTGTAGGGATCAGTAAGACGCCATGATTAAGAAAATAGCACAATATCACTAGCATACGCACAAGCACAAATACTGCTGGGTAGGCAGACTATGGAATCTGTCTAATCCAGCCTGGTTCGTCGATGGGAAGGTGTATGCTTTAACTCCAACCGTGAGTTAACGTTTTATAGATTTATCTCTAAGGATATAAGGGCACTTTTAGTCTAAATTAAACCTTGACCCTTCTTTTTCCATTCATGTCTGTATGCCGATATCCCGAACAAAAAGGGAAACATGCTACATGTAAAAATAACTAATACTAAATATGGTGTGTCAACAGACCTTGTGTGACAAGCTGTTTATTCACCTCTCATTATTTCAAGTCGTGTTTATAGTTAAAATTATCGATAAAACAAATATATATGCCCAAAATTGTCTATAACCGAGTAGGTAAACTAACTATAATCAAAAATTGTTCATTGAAATAAATATTTAACGATTACGAAACATAGTTTTTTTAATTTTTATTTAGCACCGCGTCTTACTAACCGTTCGGGTTATACGCTTAACTACTAATTACACTAATGGATTAGGAAATGGGAAGGTTGAACCTAGAGGAAGTGAACCCGCATTTGCGTGGAAGGAGAGTGGAAAACCATTTAGGAAAAACCACCCCCAGTTCACCCGACCGAGATTCGAACCTCGATCTCCCCGTCCTCGGTGGTCTGACTCAACACGACTGGCGCGTTAGCCAACTACGCCACAGAGGCGGGTACGAAACATAGTTATAATCGTATGTTTTCTTAAACAATTTTGTTTGCATTTTTACTTATTTATATTCTATAATTTCTAGAAGCTTTTTTTAGTTTAATAGTCAAGAGCATAAATAATGGCAATGCAGTCAAAAGTATAAGGCGTGATACCATAATATTTATAATATTCTTTCTGGGAGAAGTGCACTGAAAAAAAGGGGGGGTTTGATTTAACAACCCAGAATAATTATTTCAAGTGTCACTGGCTTAGCTCAATCATGCTAGTGTCAAGAGCTTTAACAATTTCATCTTTAGATTGGTCTCAAGGGGGGGATTTAATTTCTAATGGGGTTTGTGTTTTGTTCTTGGAATGAAAACTATTTTTTTTAATATAGACTATAATTTGTCGGATTGTTTTCTAAACTAAACCAAATTAGATAATATATGTAATTATTACTAGGCCTAATGTAATTATCATTTGTTAATTAATGTTATATTGACTTTTAACTCAAACATCATTAGAATAAATATTAAATAAATAAACTAAATGTTAATTTTCAAGATTTTGATCACTTAGAGACTATAAATATTTTAAATTAGATAGACATATTTTAACTTTATTGAACCAATAACCCGACCTGACCGTTTATGAATATAGTGTCATTAAAACAATATTTCAACTAATAACATTAGTATAAGCTATAATTTGACTATTTTATATGATTGTGAAGATAATATTAAGATCACAAATTTTTGTTTTAAAAGCAAACTCTTACAAAAATTGCAATTTAGACATTACAGAGAAGTTCTATAGTTGATTTATGTTTTACTTCTTATTTGATTTAGATAATTGATGATAGGCCTATAGAGTTTAGATGAACCAATATTTTAGGTTAACTACTCATAGCTAGGATAGTTCAAGTGGTCGAGCGATTGATGCAATATATCAAAGTTCTACGGTTTACATTTCTATACAAGACTTATCTTACTGATGTAACCATTTTTTTAGTATATCTTGAGAGCTAGCTAGCCCTGATGTGTTAGCGTTCTTGTTTTGGCAACAATACCACCACTTACACGTTTTATAAAAAGAGAACCATATTTTATTTTTAAATGGAATGGAAAATAATATCTTAGCATATGCTCTGTGGGGCTTAAATAAAATAAGGCAGAAAGCCAAGGTAAATAAAATTTTTTATAAAAGAAAGAACAAAGTTATATTCAGTAGTGAAGCTTGATACTAAAAGAATGCTTTTGAATTTTTTATAGGTCTTTATTTCCTAGGTTTTATGTTTCTTATTTGTGGTATCTCTTTTGGATGCTAGAGTATAAAAAAAATAGTTCTGAGGCGAATATTATAATCATTAAATTAGTATAACATATTATTTACTATCACGGCGTATGTACAGGATGATTAATAATTCACGGATACGGACAATACCACATTATTAGGTGGGTAAATATAAGCGGAGAAAACTCTGTACAAATTTTGTTCTTCCCATATCTTTTGATTAAAAAAAGACATTAAAAATAGAAAGGAGTCCAGCTTTGGTGGACGCATGGTCTAATGCGCTACTCTTAAAGTAGACTAGACTGCCGATGACGGGGAATTGAGGTTCAAATCTCGATCAGGTGTATTGAGGGGGGTTTTCCCTGATTGGATTTGCACTTTACTTCCACGAAAATTCGTGTACACTTCCTCTAAATATAACCTTCCTAATCTCTAAAATCATTAGTGTAAATAGCTCATGAGCGTAAAATACAAATGGGCGATAAGCTGCTGTGCTAAAAAGAAAAATTAGAGATGAGAGATGTGGCAACACTGTGCCTGAAATGTCAAAGTCACTAGTCATTAGATATCAGCAGAGATGCGAGGTCAGTAATGTGTAAGCAGCAATGAATATCACACACGCATTGTACTGAAATATGGCAATGTCTCATGGGAACATCTGACAGTCGACCCGGACCTGCAGCGCGGCTATACGCGGATCATTTCCCCGGGTGACGTTAATGTTTGGGTACTGTATTGTTAGGGATGAGATTGTGGGCCCCTATTTGATACCAGACCGTTTGGATTCTCGCAGATAGCATCGGTTCCTTGACACGGTTTTATCTGGGCGGCTGGAAGACGTACCATTGCTGCGACAGAGATTGTGGTATCAGTATGAGACAGTGCCCCTGCACACTATGGGGCACAATTGTGGTGACTACTTAATGTAGTCCACCCCCACCAGTGGATGTGGCTTGGGGGAATTTAGGGGGAGGGTTCGGAATGGGAACCAAGGTCACTTGACCTCAAACTAATCGATTTTTTCTTCTGGGGTTATCTCCATGATCTGGTGTAAACACATAGACCCTTAATTTTGAAACATGCGAAAATACTCGATAGCGAACAAACTCGCAAATCGCAGGCTGTACCAAAAGAGAGCTAATTTTGAAAGGTTTTTACTGTCGTACGAGTCTGTGTAGCGTTGTTTCGCTTGCGAATGAGTTTTAAATCCGACAACACTCTAAAACTATGACGTGCCAAAGGATTGAGGCGATAAGATGCCATAACAAGCTACTATACAAGATACGTAACTAAAAGTAAACACTATTATTGTGTTGATTGCATCATGTAAAAGGATTTGTCTCGTTTTATAAGGAAAGCATCTTCCAGTTGTATGCATCTAAGCTTGTTGTCTCAAAAATTTCTCAGGTTACATGACTAGAAGTTAAACCGTCTTCGCACTCAATTCCACTTTAGCTCACTTTTTAGCGTGCTTGTCTGAAACTCAGATATTCACGAGTTCTATCCCACCTCTGTTGTCATATTTTAATTTTTTGTCTGAATTTAAATCACTTGTCAATATTTAGAATTCAGTAATATATTTTACCCTCGCAACTATTTTTAAAACATAAATCTACCAACCCTTTGAGAATAAAAATTAGCTTGCTTAGCCTTATTTTTAAATGCGTACATTTTTATGTCATAAAACCCATTAATTTAATTTTTAAATAATCGCCTACATAGAGAATTTCAAAATTAATGTAGAGTTTTTAATTGACTACCTTGTAAAATTTTTTTAAAGAACATTATTGTAATCTAAGTAGTCTCAAACACCTTCTATAAAAATATTTTAAAAAATTATATGCTTACTAATACAATCATTTAAAATTAAAGTTTAGAGTCTGATAAAATAAAAAATCAATTGGAGATAATAGGAATTGAACACACGAATTCTAGATTATGAGAACGTGACTCTAGCGACTCAGCCAAATTGAATGTTAATTAAACTTGTAAACAATAAAATTATATAACTATATTCTCACCCAAACAAATATTTTTATTGAAGGATTGAATAAAGTGTATAAAGCAATCATATTTGTTTTCTTTATGTAAACCTATTTTGTACAATAGTTGGTGTATTTCAACAAAATAACTCTGAGAAAGCTGCAACTGAAGAGGGGGGTGGCATATATTATGTTATTTTATGCTCTACTCGTCAGACAAGGCCTGTCTCTCACAGTGTGAGGCTGGTGCTCGTTAATTAATCGTGTGACGTCAGTTTTCGTAACGCAGAAGTTTCAAAATTAGGGGTTTGCCAGATTGTGTGTGAGAAGAGAGAAATACGCTAGAAAATCCCTACTCACACGTTTCAAAATTAGGGGTACTGATGATCCACCGCAGTCACCCGAAGACTATGGTACGAACCCATGCAGTTGTTACGACAGTTGACGTCAACATACTTCGACAAGTGCACACAAAATCTATACGCCGTTTGGAGCAATGCATAGCCGTGCGAAGATTAACCCTCAAACACCTACTGTGAACTAACATGTACGTTTGATGTTAGTTTCAGGCACAGCGTTGCCACATCACCCCTTTCTAACTTTAATGGCTATTTACTCAAATTGTTTGGGAAGAATTGACTTTTTGCAATGAGTGTTCTCTACTTTTTTTACCCACTAATCATCTGGTACTGTCCGTATTCACGAACTACTTATTATTTTATATATATATATATATATATATATATATATATATATATATAAAGATATACATATATGTACAAGTTCAGAGACACACAGTAGGTCCAAGGAAGTATCTCTTCAACGCACACAAAATTTTTAAGTAAATCTGCATAGTAGCTCAGGAGTTATCAATCAAACCTATAAGTATAGTTGCCATCGTAACGGAAAAATCAAACACATTTATAAGAAATCTATACATATTATTTAAAGCAATATATTAAACTAACTTTGATTTGGAGATCAGGTCTTGAGTTCCAGTTTAGTGTACTAAGCAAGACTTTCATGAATTATTTTTAATTCTTTCTCTACGCAAATGTGGTTATTGTGACATTTCACACTGTAGTATAATTTGTTTATTTTCAAAACTATTTATAAATAATTTAATATTTTACATTTTTAAACAGTTTTATTTAATAACGCCGCGCAACCCTTCAAAAAATAAACATCATTTTTATTTTGTAACGTATGAACTCTATTTTCATCTACGAAAGAAGAATACATTTTTGCTAGCTAAAATTTTTAAATTCCTTGACGACAAATTTAAATGCCATTTCCTAAACATTATTATTATATCATTTGCAAACTGTAAATAAACCTCTAGAGTAAAATTGCCATATTACTTTAATTAAAGGTCATTAGATGTTCTAAACAACTTTTAATCCATTTGTATAGCATTCTATTCACATAGTTTCACTAAATTTTTAGCATATAATAGAATTTAGTGAGTTCCATCAGGGGTAGAATAGTTTGTATTTATTGAATAGCTATATAACACTCGTAAAATAATTATAGATTTGTTTTGAATGTCATTATATTTTAGGAAGGTAATATGTTTTGGATGAAGCTTCGTATTTTAAAATGTTAGTGATGATCTATGTTTAAAGTTGACAATGGTACACTATTTATTACAAAGGTCCCATAAACTGACCGCAGACCCTGGGTAAAGAAACCCATTATTTATTCTTTCTACGATAAAAAATGTTCTTGCATAGGCAAACAATAATGAACATTATTAATATTTATATTATATTAATTTATCTCTATTTTCACCACACGAGAATAATCATTGACAATTTTAGTGACAGGAGCCGATCTGATCGGCTCCGTCTACTATCGCTAAAAGTGCCACGATCTGATCTGATCGGCTCCGCCAAGTACCGTTGAAAATGCCAGAATAAACTTTATAAATTTATATAATATTTTTTTAAATATGAAATTATTAATTATAAAAGGTTTTTTGAAAAACGCATTCATTATTTATAGGTCTAAATATTTATTCACGAGGTGAACAATATAAATCTTGCTGTAAGGTAAACAATAACGGCCCAAAATTATCTAATGTAAAATATCTAGTAAAAATTCCTGTAATTATTATTTATAATCATATATAGTCAACACTTTATTTTCTTGTATAAATTTAAATGGAGTACAGCAAATTGTGTTTAAATGTATATGTAATATATTTTAATTATGTTAGTTAGCATTAGTTTTGAAATCAATCAGAAATTTAAAAAATATAATATTATATTTAAAATTTATAAATTTGATGATTTTAAATAAATTTAATTAATTTATTATTATTAAAGAACAGTACATACGGATTAAAATGTTAGAAAAATCAAATTATCTCTTCATAAATAAAGGTTTGGCGAATTTTCTTGCAAACCCTTACAAAAATAAGGAAATGTATTAATTACAATACATCTAATTGATTTTACCTTCCTCTTCCTAGCCCATTTTTGTCTACATGAGGATGTCCAAAACCTATTGTAAGAAACGATGCAAACACAACAGTTCATAAAATTCTAGTTATTAAATATTAGATCGATTTATAATTTTAAGTTTTATAGTGAGAAAAATTTAAAGAAAATTATTTATATCTACATTCCTAAGAAGTACACTGTGTGTGCGTGTGTGTGTATGTGTGAATTTTAATTATTTCCATCGTGAAACTATCAGAGTGAGATTAGTATTTATTCTCAGAAGAGAATTAATTGGGTGTATTTATTGAGCTTGCTTTCAATATGAACTTGAGACCTTTAGCATCTCAATCGTGGTATTGGGTTTCCAATTATTTAATTATTCTACATCCGAGGTAGGATCTGGTTTAATTTTTATTTTCTCTAACTTAGTTTACTGTTTCAGAATATTTTTTCTTTTTGAGAGAGCTAGAAAAATAATTCGAAGCAAAAAATTGAAGTTTGTAAATTTTTTAATGAAAATTTATTTGTACAACATCCTTAGCTTTGTGATGTGAGATGTTTCTAGAATGATGAAAATATTGTTAGTGGATAAAACTGCTTTAACCTTATCTTTTGGTAACAAATTGTCTTCCTTATACTAAAGAAACAAATAACTTTTACACTCTAAAAGTAGTTAGTTAAACTACGTTTTGTTAATATATTATTATCAGTAGTTTTCATATTTAAGATTTCAATGATTTTTGGATGTATATATTATACTTGTTTAGAATTCTCAATCAAATCAAATATTAATATTTTTACTAATTTTCACGAAGGTATTATAACTACCATAGGGCATTACTAACATATGGCTTACTATTAAGTTAAATTTGAGTGAATTACTTCTTTGGTTTCAAACAGTGGAAACCATCAAGTAAATACTACCAGCCAAGTAACCAAGTAAACTTTGTGACAAATATTTGGGATATTAAAATATGTATTCGTTTGATATATTTTTTAAATTAAAATAAATATATTCACAATATTAAATACAAAATGTATATTTTCAACTTTAAAATGGTTATACCTCTTAAGTATCCTTTATTCCGTGGAACTACTATAATAGGACTCAAAAGAGACGTTAGTAAAACCGAAATTATCAACCAGTAGTTTGAGCATTATCACTTAAATATTTCAACGGCAGTATGCTCACGGGGCTACTGTTCACTTCATACTTAATTAATTAAACATTTAATTCAATATTCAAAATAACTTTCTTTCAAATCCACTCAACGTATATTTAAACTGAGTTATGTCTTTCAACATTTTTGGGGAATTTACTTTTTACTAATGGTGGTTTCATCAGAATGTCCGGCAGTTGATCACTATTATATGCGTATTGAATTGGCACAGTGTTTTTTTTTTGTTGTGGTGTAGGTCAAAATAATTATAGCCTATTCATTCTTCAGGGATGATATCATAAAGGCCACTGTTTTGCCATCGTTTGCACTAATATGTTTTGTTTGTTTTTTGCGTTGTGGTTGCATTTTGGTTCATAAACTTTGTTACGTATTTCATCAAACGGTACCCACGCAATATTGCGTCCATCTTAAAATTCTACACTTAATAGCTATAACCAATAAGCTTGTGGGTTATTATTGCCACCAACATTGCCTCAATAATTCTCCTCACACTGTTTACTTTATTAGAAATATTATTTTATACTTTGCTTGTGGAAGCATGTTTAATAAATTATGTCATAGTAATGTATAATGATAGCAAAGCATGCGTTAGGATGGATGGCGCTTTAAGAGAATAGCTTAACACTGAACAGGTGTTAGACAAGGTTTTATTATGTCTCCAGGGTTGTTTAAAATATGCATAGATAAGTGTAAGAGGGATGCTTGTGAGGACGCGGTTGGTGTACAAATTGACTATGTGAATATATGAGTGCTATTATATACAAATGATGACGTATGAATGGCTGAGAGTTAAAGTGACTTGCAGATGTATTAAACCATTTGAATGTGGTGACAGGCAGAAAAAACTTTGCATAAATGTCTACACATAATTTTTGATAAGAATGGATCAGGAAATGATATTAAGCTTAGTATAAATGAAAAACTGTTAGAACAAGTGAATGATTTTGTGTATCTGAGAAGAGTTTTCTGTAAAAAAATAAGGATACAATGGTGAAATTGATAGACGGGTGAATGCATCTCGAAGATTAGTTGGATGTATGTGGGTTATTGCAAGTAAAGAAGTATTTAAAGAGGCCAAGATGGCGGTATACCAAAGTCTGCTAATGCTAGCAATTTTTTATGGGTGTGAAGAGTGGGTTTGTAAGGAAAAACAAAAATCAAGATAAAGGTGATTGGAATGAAATATCTAAGAAATGTATGTTGAAAAACTCATATGGACTGAGTCAGTAATGAATGAGTGCTGAATGATTGTGGTTTGAAAGGTAATCTAATACGTCTATGTGAAATAAGCTTCTTGCTTTGTTTGGGCATATTGAGAAGCTGAGTGTAGATCGAGTGATAAATACAACTCAATAAGCTAGATTGTGTGAATAAAAATTAATTTCTAGGCCATGTAAGATGTGGTTAAATGTTGTAGACGAGTGTATGAAAAAGAGAAACATTAAGAGATTTATGAATAAAATAGCATATATGTTTCAGTATATGGATGCTGGGGAAGCTAATGGAGTATTCAAGGATAAGGAAGTTTGTAGGGTGTTAGGGAGAATAGATTAGCTACATAAGTTTGTTTTCTTTAGCTATTTGCACAATTATTGCCCACCCTGTGAGGAAACGGTGTTAATAGTATATATGTATGTGTATATATCTATATATATAAGGTAGGCCTACTTTGCTACTCAGCGGATATACTACTCGAGTTATAGAAACCTTTCACAGTGATTTCTTACAAATTGCAAAGAGATGACCACCAACTCAAATGAAATAATGGCTGACTAACAAATACAGATATAATAAGAACCCTTCAATCTTTTCAACTCGAAAAAACTCTTTTTCTCATGTTAGACTTACAATTGTATTACTTTCAAAACGTAACTGATTGAATTAAACGGTAAGAAAGAGATTATAATTTTATTGTCTAATCAAGAAAAAATAGTTTATTCAAAGCGTGGGTACAAATAAATTAAGTGCACATTGTCACACCGAAAGCGAGGGGAAGCTAACTAATCAAAGCAGTGCTTGTACTACTATATTATAAAAAATATTACTATTACTATGCTAAGGACATAGAAAGTGTCCCCAGCTATAGGGAACTTTTTTTAGCACTTAGGCTATTATTATTAATTATTATTATTATTATTATTATTACTATTATTTAGCACCGCGTCTTACTACCCGTTTAGGTTATACGCTTAAGTACTTATTACGCTAATGGATTAGGGATTGGGAAGGTTGAATAGAGGAAGTGAACCCATATTTGCGTGGAGGGAGAGTGGAAAACCATTGAGGAAGAACCACCCCCAGTTCACCCGACCGAGATTCGAAACTCGATCTCCCCGTCCTCAGCAGTCGGGCTCAACACGACTAGCGCATTAGCCAACTACGCCACCGAGGCGGTTTATTATTAATAATAATTAACTATATATTATACATTATATTAATAAATATTAAATATTCTAGAGGCAAGTAGAAGGTGATTGCAACTAGATAGTACGCAACTGATTGAAATTTCATCACTTTTGGGTAGCACCGTGTTTGTACTGACCCGTGTGCTATTTTAATCACTAACCAGTATAATGACAGTTTAGTACCTACGTGGGTGAAAGACTTAAGATCTTCCACTGGTTCCACACCCTCTTACTCACCATCCCCTTTACCTCAACTCATCGGGATATGGAAAGAGACTCCACGAAAAATATGTACGATAAGTATATTCGGACCTTCCCTGGATTAATATTATGTATATATGTAAAATATGTATTTAAAGTAAATCAAACATCAAAACAAAATTTATAAGTGAGATATGCATTTCCCAATTTTGAAATAGATTTCATATTTTCCAGAATTAAGAAATAATACCCATAATATTTATAAAAAAATATATTTTCTTTAAAAGTTAAAATTAAAATCAACACTTTATCTACAAATAATTAATTCAACATTTTTTATTTGCAGATCGAATATTTTACTATTACAAATATATATATTACAAAAATTCACATTTGATTTAGCGATAAAAATCTCAAATTAATAAAGTATATAAGCTATCAAATAAATAAAATGATTAAACTCACAATCAAGTAAAATAATAATGCTCACAAATACCCAAGTAAAGTAAATAAAATCACACATGAACAAAGAAATTCAGTTTACAATTTAGTATAATAATTACAATCACATATGAATTAAAATCACATTGTGTTTAGTAAGATAATTTCACAAATTGGTAAAATTAATATAGTCACAGATTAGTAAAGAAGATAAAATCACAAATGTGTAAGGAGATAAAATTATTTAATAAATTACAACCACAAATGAGTACATAAATATAATTAACAAATTATCAAAGTGATTCAGTTTACCTAAGAGTAAAATGAGAAAGTTCATAAATCAAAATTTTGGCATTAAAATGTGTAATAATTTCACAGGAATTTTCATAAGTGAGCCTAGATAGTTATTTCAACATAATTAATCATTTTGACTATATTTTTAAAATTGTGAATAATTTAATATAAAAATTTAAAATAAATAGATTAAGTTATGTTAAATCTGGTTTTAATTTTAAATTTAGTTAAAGAAAAATAAACTAATTTTTCTTAATATTTACAATTTAGTAATTAAACATTAAATAAAAAAATATTTTGAATCTTTTGCCAAATTAATTATCTATTTATAAAATTTAAGAATCTAAGAAACGAATGAACCACCTGACCAAACCAATATATAATTTTTGATGCCAAGGAGGTTCTGGCCTCTCCTCCAACCAGTCAAAAAATGGCCCCACTTCCCAACAGCTAGTGTCCATCCACCACTCCATAATTTCATCTTTAGAAATACAATCATCAACATTTTGTGTATCATCATTTTCAAATCTGGCATACAAACATTTCTCCCGATCAACTATAATTTAACTCTCTCCCTCTTTTTCCAAAATGTTGTTGAACCATAATTCTGAATGCCTCACTATTGCACAAATTTCTTCAAAATCTAAATTTCTATAAAGTGTGTATTTTTTATAATTTATGGGCTTTCGGGGTGGTAACATATAATTCGGAAAAACTACCAGGGGAGCATTCATCTCTCTTTCATTCTTTTCGAACCACCAGTACAAATATTCTTGTTTAGGTATTATTTTTTGGTACTCATACTTAACAATTTTTTTCTTTGAATTCTTTTTTTCCTGGGATATTTTGGAAGGGATTTTGTAGTTTTGTTTAGTTTAATTGCTAAAATTAATGGTAACATAGCTAATGAAATTTTTACCACCCCATTTAAAAAATATTGATCAAAAGAATTTAGTTTGTCAATATCAGCTTTCATTCGATTTTTGTCCATATTTTGAAGATAAAAATATGTTTTAATTGGGCCTGATAAGGCTTGTGTTGCCATCGCCCCAATTTGTTTGATGCCCAACATGGACACTTCTTGCCCTTTATAAGAAACATTACATTTCAGAAAACATTACATTTGTTTAATATTATATAAATATACATGGATAAAAACCATATACCCTTGTTTTAACTATAGAATGCTTCGCCATGTGTTCCTACAGGCATATTCAGAAAATCTGCTGGTAACATTTAATTTGATAAGTTAAGGCAGGGACATGTTTTCTGTAATATAATCCCTATCCAGGACACCTTTTAAAGTTTAATATATTCATACTCGAGCCATATTCCTAAAATTACCTTAAAATATTTAAATAATCTCTTTACTGTAAGTATTTACTACAAGTATATATAAAGGCGAATTATTTATAGTTCAGTGTATTAGCATCGGTGACCTCCATTTTTCCTGCATTTATTGGTTAATTTTCTCTTACAGTCAATTCACAATTAATTCAACATTTCATGACAGATCTTAGAAGAACTATATTAACAATGTTATTCCCTCAACACATCACGTGATTATCTAAAACCAATGTTGTGCGGGTAAAATTTTAAACTTTATAAAGATAATAGATTAGTAGAGCTAATACAAGATTATTATTCATTCTAAAAACTTACCAAATTAATTATGTATTATATCAGAGAATAACGTGTGCTAAATCTTTAATATAAAACTTTTGTGTACCTTGCAGAATCTTGATTTTTTAAATTCTTGCGTCACTTGATTCAACTCGATCTCTTATATCAAACGCAGAAAATCATAACAGGTATAAGTTCCCCCCAGGAAACAGAATTATGCCTTTCCTTACATTTTTATAGTAATTTCCTTGAATAATTATTATTTATTTTAGTGACATTGTTACATTGTTACCATTTATGGTTATCTACATTAGTCGCTTATAGTGTCAGATGAACAATTGTGAGATACGTTTTATTTATTGCCTGCTTCTATAAATAGTGACTGAAATAAAAAGACAGAAGACATAATTTCAATCAATATGATCGCATCATTAAATTTTATTCAAGTTTACAAATTTAAATTAAATAAAAAATATATAGATCTGGTTAAAAAATATTAATAATACTAAAGAAAATATTCTAAGTAGTTATTTAATATGTATACGAACTGTTATTTTTTAGCAAATAGTGGTTCTTCTTAGTTGAATTCAGTAGTACAAGCGGGTCCCAACATCCATGAAGTCTTCGCAACTACTAGCGTTCTATTATTTTAAATTGTATTGTAATGAATAATAGAACATAAATGTTGAGTTTTTTAAGGTATTGTGTTGGTTCCGCATCTACGGGCACCCTTCTCAAATATAATAATTCCACATATATATTAAATAAACATTATTTTAATTTACTCTTATTGCTGTAATAGGAGACCATATTTAATACCAGTGTAAGCTATTACTTTTGTTAAATTATTTGTAGAATATTAAATCAAGCACAAAAGCAAGGAAAATATAGCTCACATTATTAAATATAAATATATCATTAGTTTGATAAATAATGGTATGATAATATATCAAGGATACAAGATCTATGAAAACAGTAATTGATCAACATATTTATTAAAATCGCCTAGAAAATGTATTTAATAACTATAATTTTTAATATATCCAGTTTAGTGAAATTTCCTTCTGTATAGTTAAAACTCATTGCAGACGCTCATTTTTCTCGCCATCTTTAAATTGTGGTTTATTTTGAAATTAGGTTTACCTCAAAATAAAGTCGAATACAACTGACAGCACTTTATTATAGGAAAACCTATGTTTGATGATGAAATTATTGGATAATCTAAATTTTGAAGATATTATACTCAAATTATCAGCTCTGCGATTAAGATGAAGGTAAATGAAACTAAACTAAGCCTTCCTAAATAAGTTTACCTTGGACCAACAATCTAGGTCATTCGATGACCATATTTTGTGGCCTAGAAGTGTGGGATATGCGCTCTTCTAAGGGCAAGGATTTATATCTACGGGTACTTGCACCTTTAATAATCACATCACAAAGAAAAAATTTAAAAATAAGATTTGCAGATGATTTTTTATGACCGCATAGCAAAAATCATAGTAGAAAAATTAAACCATAAAATATATTTACAACAATATATCCGTGTTAAAATAAAAATAATAAATATAAAACAAACTTGATCCAATATATCTTTTTTGATGTTCCCGTAAATGAAAAAAAAGAGTTTTATCTTCTCTAATTAAACAAACGGAAAAACCAACTAGGAAAAAAAAAACTCTAAAGCAAACCGATATTTTTTTACGACATTACAAGTAAAAGGTCTGTTGGCGACGGATGTGCAAGGAACTAGCTGACTCCTCTAATTGGGAGCTACCCAAAGTCACAGGCCCAGAACTAAAGGTTCGGACCGTGAGATTGATGAGTTATGTCAGGATAGAAAACACACACTTCAACATTCCTGGGAATAACGAGGGAACCAACACAACAGAACCACCGCGTCACATATAGTATGTTTCACACACGGATTGTTATTGCATTTACATTTAAATTGAATGGAATCTCTAAGGATGAAACTTTAGTGAAATATCAAAATCGATACTGTTGAATCCAGAAAATGGTGCCAAGCGTACGTTAGATATTATTTGTGTTTGGTAGCCCTTGACAAGCAAGTCTGGGTTGGGAATCCGTCTGAGTGTACTAGAGGCGATTTTGTCCAAAATTATTTCTTCTTTCTTTCCACTTAAATTAAGGCACATTTCATCTAAATACTACCTTTCTAATCGCTAATACCTCAGTGTAAATATATAGGTAGGTATAATTCTTAGCAAGAAGTAGTGCTCGCAATACTTCCTAAACGACCAAATTCACATAAATATCTATTTTTTCGAATACGACACTACTGGTACTACAAATGGCTAAAAGAACATTTTAACCATTCATTCATATATCTACTTTAGATCTTTCTTGAAATAAAGCTAGGGTTCCCTAGATTTGTATTAAAAACCCTCCATGACTTGAGTCCGCAATCAAGTTATACCAGTCGAGCGGCCGCTATTGTTAGTGATAATAATACTAACATTTGATTACAGAGGGTGTCATGTGGTCAGCAAAATGAACCTTTTGACCGTTTATCTCAGTTTTTATAGACCCGAAGATTTGTAGTAAACTTTCCCTAATCCTCTACACACAGTGGGGTATTTAAATATTACATATTAATGTTTATGATATAGTTTTTTATAGTATTATATTTTTGTTTCCATTACTGGATATATACATGTTCGCTTTGAAGGCTTTCTTAGTCGGTGTATAAAATTTAACCTAGGTTTTCGGTTTTTAATCGTGATGAAGCAATAATTTTCGACATATAAACTGTTGTCACAAAAGCCATCATCTGGGATTTGTGATGTAACTACAGCTGAAACGTCAGAAATTAGTATTCCCTTGACACGGATCAATCCCAAAAGCATTCGTTTCAAATACACATTTTCTGTGTGCCTATTAGCCAACAGCAAGATATCTAATAATTTTAAGCTACTCATTCACCCGTAAAATATAAAGTCTTGAAGATGTTTTGAACAGCCATATTACGTGGCCTGACCCAAACAATTCTAAGATAGCAACCGCACCTGCCATGGATGTGACATAGCACGTTGAAAGATTGTCACTTGAATGTCATAGAGTACGTTGACAGCCTGTCACTAGAGCCAGAGATTCTTGGCTAGGAGGATGAGCCATATCGAGATTATCGAATATATTTTCGTAGATGGACTGATTCATCGCATTAGGTTGTTAGTATTTATTCACATAATACATTTACTGTATAAGATATTTATATTTTATTGACTGTTGGGTTCTCTCTCATTAAAGCAGCTAGTCATTGAATATTTGAACTATGTGCTAAAGTACACTGGTCTTCTATAATATGTAACATATATTTTAAACCAGAATGGAGCAGTCCATACTCACGTGCCAGTGTTTATATGGTATGGTGGGCCTATTTGTATAAAAGGGGCTATTTGAATCAAAATAAGGATTCGAGATACTGCGCAGCTATTCTGGACATATTTGTAGGTGTTTAGTTCTTATAATTTATTGAATGACCTACTGGCTGTAAATTGGTATGAAAAAATTATAATTTATAGACGTCTGAATAGCTGAAAAAATGTTTTTACGAAATCAAGCCAAGCGAGATTGACATACTTTTCCTAGTGATGTAAATAATCGTATTTGCGTAATAAGGTTTTACCCTCTTAGGGCTACTGTTTCAATATCAGGTTTTGTCGAGGTTTAAATATAACCTCAGCTTAAGATGTTTAATATCTGTTTCAATGTTAGGTTATCACATAACCTGAGCTTAAACTTCAGGTTTCACTAACTCGAAGAAGGTGTAGAGGTTAGTGAGTAAACGTCAAGTTAATCACCGTAGAGAAAAAAATGGCCACCACTCTGTCGGCTGACTGTTAAAAGCATTCCAATGTGTGTTGTTGGATTTAGTTAAGATAAAGTTTAATGATGCTATTTGATTCCGATTAAAATATTTATGATGAAAAATATACATACTTATGGTGATCGTTAGTATTAAACCAAATATTAATGCAAGATTCTTTGATGATTGAATAGTTTGGCCAAAGGAATATACGTAGGCCTAACCTATATTTTGATAGCCAGACATATCAATTGAAAAGTGGGCCTCTACAATGCCTTATATATTTAAATATTGCATAGTTTTGTGGACAAACAACTTTTACTTGCATATTTAATTCATTTTTGAGCACTTCATAAAGGTCTAGGCATATTTGAATTAAGTCTCTTACCCTATGATTATTAAAGCTTCGCTTGAAACATGAACTTATTCGGTGAGAAAGAATTATTCACATACAGCTGTGGTAGCCTAGTGTTTAAAAACTAAAACTATGGCTATGTAGGATCTTCTTGCAACTAATTATTAAAGCCTATGCTTTGTAGTGTTACGTATTTCCCCTTTTTTCTGTACTTGTTTTACTCTTCTTAGTAGTGTAATAGATTTTCGAGAGAATTGTCAATGTTTTTCATAAAGGTTTAGGCCTAGTTGTATTAAATAGTTATATTGTGGTATCGTAATTAAAGTTTCACTTAAAATTTGAACCCAGTTATTTAGGAAATAGTTTTCACACCCAGCTATGGAAGTCTGGTGCTTATTTAAAAATCAACACTAACAAATAAAATAATGATTCAATAGAAAAACAAATTTTGCTAGTATTTTTTATTCCTTTTTCTAACACTTCATAAATACCAAGGCCAAGGTCATAGCCTAAGCTAGTTAAGAGTTTTACATAAAACCCGGGCTCAATCATTGAAAAAATAAATTCACAAACAGCTGTGGTAGCCTATAAGTCACTGGTGCATAAAGTCATCTATATATAAGACATTTATCTATAAAAAATAGCAAGTAATAAATTACTTTATACAATCATTTGCCTCACAAGGATACGGAGAATCCAATGATACCACACTCATATTATAATTATTTGAAGATCTTTTTATATCTACAACTTTAATTAACACACCAAAATCACAAAGAAACGTAAATATTAAAATTATGTTCGAAATTTTAATTTAAGCTATCTAGGTTTAAGTTATTGGGTTACCGGGTTATTAAAGTATTATAGTATGCAATAAGTAATCCTTTTTATTATTATAAACTATTCCAAACTGTTAAAACCTAATATTTCAAGCATTATTAACACGTTCTTCGTGAAATATTAGGATCCCGCTCAGCGATATGGGAATACCCCGTGACTTAGGTGAGTTTTGATTTAATTGTTTATCATAATAAATATTTTTATTAATTTTGTTTTTAGCTCAAATCGATTCTCCGTAGCCTTGTGAATAGAAGGATGACGTTAAATTATTATTTATTTACTAACTTGTATATAAAAAAGTGTCTAATATGTAATGGTTTTGTGCACCATCCTCCCCCTTTTTTAAACACTATAGTGTATTCTTAAGCAGGATAAAATAAATAATTAAATCTATTAACTAGATTTAAAAAGAATGTTACAGTTTTTGGAGGGAATATTAGTAAAATATTAATTTATAATTAGTAGTAAGATGTGTCTGAAACATGTAAAAGACTCGCAAATGTATTTAAAAATAATTTAGATAATGATTATTAACGCATTTCAGCATTCATATATTCCCATTTCCACTAAAAATATTTTTTTTCAAGTGACATTTGAGTAAAAATATACTACCAACCTCTGCATTCAACAAATTAACTCCAAGTCAACTAACCTCCACATAAAAAGCCATTCAAACAGTAAACTACGTTAACCTGAATTTTAACTCGAGGTTATATTAAACCTCAACTTAGTTAACTAGTACCTTAACCTAGCATTGAAACATTGGTCCTTATAATTGTAGATTTTGAAGTTTTTTAATTTATAGTTAAATCTCATAGGCTCATCACCAAGAGGTTTGACCCTATTATATAGGGAAACAATTGAGTTATTTTGTTGTTGAGTTGTTTTTAAACCAATCATTACATGGACTCAAAAAATAATACATCAATAATCGTAATTATTTTGAAATCAGTTAAAAATATATCTGATTAAACCTCAGATAAAACAATGAACAACAATAATTATTTATTCTTAATTTATAATATTAGATATGCTAATATTTTAGCCGGAAAATTCATATGCTCTAATGAAAATGGTGGCCAAAGTTTTAAAAATTTAAGGTCCAAATCTTCTCAATTTATATTAATATACAACATAACATTAATAAAAAGTTTAATTTCTTAGAGGTTTCAGTTGTAGTATGAAATTCTCAATGTAAACTAAAGCGCTCCACCGAGTTTTGTATTAATTATTGTCTGAGACAATCCTATCAAGAATTCTACTATATAGTGGCATGTAGTAATAAAAAAAGGCCTTCTAGATGTCATTCCTTCAAAAGCATTGGATACTAGAGTCAAGTTTTCATAAGAAGGCACCATAAAAATTAATAGATCTACGTTCATGTATGCATCCGTCAGCTCACGTGACCTATAGCTGTCAATTTTAATAGATATTATCAATACTTATTAAATAACACTAATGCTAGCTTATAATACAATATTTGTTAATTTTGGTCGCAAAAATAATGTGAGTGGCAAGGGATGGTGAAATAATACAATGTAAAATAGACTGGATTAGGTTTAAAATTGTTATTTTAATCCTGAAATTATAAAATAAATATAAAATAATCATAACACACAATATTATTTTTTGTACTGGGCCATAATGTTAATCAATGACTTAAAGGTTCCAAAACGTTCAACTTTACAAGTCAAGACACAACCACAATAGATTGTACTCGTACCTATGCCAAAAGCCTGAATTTGAAATTAAAAACAACACAGTAAATATTATCCCCGTGAGGTCTAATACATCAGTCTTGGTTTGAATTGGTCAGCGTTAACAAAGAGGTCAAGGTTCAAAACCTAGCCAGTTGCGCTGGGAATAATTATCATCCTGCAAATTTTACTGTTATATTTCCATAAACCTCTCACCTCATCCCTGTTACAATGCACTCAAACTACCCTAACCCAATTCGGTCATCGAAAGGTCTAAGGGTAACAATATACTAGACTACCAATGACGGAGAGAATGGGGCTCGAATCCCTGAATGGCTATACTGAGGGTGTATTTTCTCAAGTAGTTTCCAACTTTCCCTTAGCGCAAATGCTGGTCACTTCATCCATATTCAACCTTCCTCATAACTAACACACTAGCGTAATTAGTACATAATGTGTATAACCCGGGCGGGTAGTAAGACCTTGTGCTAAACAAAAATCTAAATAAAATGTAATGTACATTTTAAAGTGTACAAAACACCTAGATAACACCCGCTCAGGTTATCCGAATTTAATATCGCTAGTTGAGTAGCTGGAGATAAAGGTGAAATTTAAATTAAATGTACTTACATTTGCGTGGAGGGAAAGTGGGAAACAATTTAGGAAACACTCTCATTGCACCTATCTGGAATTCGAACCTTGACCTCACTGTCACCAGAAAACCAGAACCCGATATTTAGTCCACATGCCTATTGATCGGAGTATAAATTATATACATATGGTACATTTAAAGTGACTCGACCAAACAGACTGTTTTTGGTCCAATATGATCAATTATTTTGATCAAATAAAAGGTGTCTCTTGTCTAAACTAAATTTGTTTCATCAATTCAATAGTGGTTACAATTCAAGTGTTAACGGCTATTTTTGCTATGTTTAGGCGTTCATAGGAAAAAGCTACTAATTTATAGGAGCAAACTGTTTGTTAAAAAAAAATTGTGTGCAATGAATATTAAAATGTAACCATTAGATTTTATGGATATTTTGAGTTCAAAAAGGTTCGAACTATTGAGTACAAATTTGGAAGAAAAAACACAAAAATACGGTTGTTCATTCAATTTTAGCGGAATTTTACTTTTGGTAAAGTATCAAACTGGAAAATAAACATGTCAAATTGAACCTGTCACTTGAAATATTAAACAAAAAAGAAATATATATATTTTTAATTAATTAATTATAAGTAATATGCTACTTTAATAGTGCGTTTAGAATTATTTGTACTTTATAAACAAACATGTGTGTTTGTGGTTAGTTTTGGAAGTTATTTAAATGCATAGCAAAATGTATCAAATAAAAATGTATTATTCATGTTTGTTACATTAAATTCAATACTTTAATGAATAAATGCATCACTAGTTCCGTAACCACGCCAATTTTTTTTTATTTTTTGATACCTACCTATTGTCATTACATTATTTTAAATATGGATTATATTTGGAGAAATTTAAATGAATGAATATCTAAAATAAATATTACTCTTTTCTTTTACGGGAAGTTGACAAGTAGGTAGAATTACTATCCTCAAGAAAAGGAAATATATTTCAGGTATTTCCGCGAAACTAATAAGTTGTAGCACAATGCCAAAGTTCAACATCCCCACCCAACTCATTTACTCTCTTTCTTTTCAGCTGTCCACAAACCTAGGGTGTCTGAGACCTTTCAAGGCAGAAACTACCTAACCACCATTTACAAGTTGCCTTTAAATTTGAAGGTCATTTCAATGTTATTTGCAAGTAAACCTCATTCTTAAAGGCGTATTTTAGCTGAATTGGCCACACCCAGCCATTCAGATGAAGACTATGACGTCGGTCATAAGTCAGAATATGAAGACGAAGAAGAAAATGTACCATGTGGTTTTTGTAAATTAACTTTTCTTGACAAACAGTCAATTGGAAAAGGAGACTGGATTTGGTGTCAAACCCACAAATCGTTGTTTCATAGAGTGTGTGTCAGGGACTTTGAAAAAAAAATAAAAAATTTGACACGTGGAAAATGCATATAAACATTTTGTTTGCATCTAGTAGTATACACATATTTTTAATAAAAATATTTTAAAATGTCAATATTGATGGGAAAATATCAAAATAAATGTGTTATCCAAATAACCCATCCCTAATCCAAATATCCCCACGTTATTACTAAAAGGTTATTTCCACTTTAAAATTAATTTTTAAAATTATTTTATCTATAGATTTTTTAATAAAACTATTACTAAGTATTGTTCAAAAAATATGAATAAAAATATAAATAAATGTTAAATATTTTTTCACAACAATATTATATTTGAAAACTTAAATTAAATTTGAAACGAAACAAATAGCTCCACCAAACCAAATGATGATGATGATGACGATTATTATTATTATTATTATTATTATTATCTACGTCATAAAGAAGAAAATCCCTAGACCACCAAGTAGGTATGTTCAGTATCATGAAATATTTAGATTAAATACAATGTTATATAATGAGAATACCAAAATATTTGATCCATTTTGTTTATTACATATCTCCAAGCAGCATTAATTTAAATAATTTAGTCTTTTGAAAAGTTTTAATGTATGTTTGTCCTTTTTTTACTGGAAGATTTCAAAATTAAAGTTTAATTTTAAAGAGATCAATAAAACCACTCTTTATTTATCACCACATATACCTAGGTAGGTTATACGTGTGTGATGATGTCACTCTTATAGGGTAGCGATGAAGATGGAAGCATTCTAGAGAAAATATACTCGCATTTGCATGCAAGAGAGCGGGGAAGAATCTAAAAAAAATCCACCCTTAGTGTACCTTAGTGGGATCTTAGAGACAATCTCATCATAAGCAGGCCAGTCTGAAATGATAGAGACTCCTGAATCTGCGTCCAAACTATCTAGCTAAGCCCTGTCTATACTGTCGGAGAATTTTCCCACTAGACGAACCTCAAACCTTCTTGCAAGCCATATTTTGCTTCAGAAATTTATTTACTTCATTGAAAAACACACGCAATAGACAGCGTAAAATTAAAATTGGCTGCCGTGGCATATATTAATTTACACTAAGCAATAAATAAAATAAATGGTACGGAACTCCGCACTGACTTTCTCGCTCTAATGTTTAAAAATGGTGATATTTACTCAAAACTTGTAATATATGTGAAACGAAATAATTAACAGTAGCAAACCCAAGAATAACTTGCACTATAATTTTGTAAAACTTTTTTGAGTCCAGGTTTTAAATTTTATAATTTTATTTTAAAGAGTTAATGTCATTGTCTTACAAACATTTCTCCTAACAGGTTTAAGGAAAAATAACATTAAATTATTGAGAGACTTACTTATATTTAATTACTCTATAGCATTGGAGAATTATTGCATTAAAACCTAAGTAGTATATCTTTACAACTAAAGCTCACAAAATTGTATTAATACATTTGGCAATATCTCAGAAACTGTTCATTTTATAAAAAAATATTTCATATACAAGTTTTTCATTTTTAATAATACTTCAATTTTTCAATGATAAGTTATTTATTACCTCAAATAGATGCGTAGATATGGAATTTTCAGCTTCAGTAAAGTACCCTAAAAGTCATTTTCATGGGTAAATAAAAATAGCCCATCTATTTATAATATTAATCAATGTTTACATCAGAATTTTAATCAGAATCGTTAAGCCCATTTTGAGAAAATCGATTTTTTCTCTTTTAGCCATTTATTAAACAACTCTTAATTTTAAGTCCAAACAGACACACAGACGGCATTGCAAATACCACTTTTTAGGGTTTTCGGGGTCATGAGACGTCGACATCCATCAACATATCACGTTAGATTTTTTTACGTTGCAATACTTTACCGTTAGTGTTTGAAAAGTTAAGAAATATAGTTATATATCTGCGTATAGCTTGAAAGTTATTTGTTTTATAGAAATATATTTCAAATAAAATATTTGTATTATAAATAAATATACATATTTGTAATGATAAGTAATTTCATATCTCGAGGAGCTACGGAGATATGATATAAAATGATAATTTACCTATCAGACCGGAGCCCTTAAATTCATTTTGCCGAAATATTGAGAGTAGCTATTTTGTTTGTAATAGTTATAAAGTTTTGAAATGAAATTTAATCAAAATCGTTGGAGCCGATTTTGAGAAAATTGACTTTTTATCTTTTTGTCCTTCAGTACACTATCCTTAATTTTAGGGTTAGACATCCAATTCCAGAAACCCCTCGGGGCAAACCTATGAAAATCCTAGATACCAAGTTTTAGCCCGATCGTTAATATAGTTTCGCCTTTAGTTGGAAGTACAGACAGACAGACTGACGGAAATTCAAAAACCACTCTTTCGGATTCGGGGGGGTCATGAAACGTCGGGATTCATCAAAATCTCGAGTTAGATTTTTTTGACGATTATAATACTTTCTCTACCTGTAAGATAGCGAGAAAGTAAAAATACGGGTTAGACGATAGTGTAAAGCTCAATTGTACACCAGGCGAGCGGAATAAAGTGGTAATAATTTGCTTCACGACTTTAAATTTCAAAAAATTAGTGGTCGATACGAAAACCTTACTCGTATGTCACTGAGCTATTTCTAGCATTGATTTAATTTGTTTGGGCCCAGGTACACACCCAAGAGCGGAAGAATAGGACAGTTACCCGCCTTCCAACCTTATACCTCAAATTAATTTTCTAAATTATTACAGCAAAGGGCGACTTCAAATATCTTTTAGAGAATCAATTTTTTTTAAAAATTCTGCGGGAAAAATACTTTAAATAACTTTTAGAGGAAACTATTTTTTTTTAAAATATGGATAAGGAACTGCTCCGGAAAGCTTCTAGGATCATCTACATTCTTAATAATTTTCTAAGGAATGATTCCTCAAATATATTCTAGGTGAATTAATTTTTCTTGACCTGTTTCTATGGCTGCATTGTCTAAGGCGTCACTCTTGTGTTAGATAAAAGTGCGTATGACAGGGAGATAGGAATTTGTTCACGCTCGGATGTACTAAGGGTCAGTTTCTCTAAATGTTTTTTCAATCTCACTCCACGCATATTTAATTACATCTACTTTAAATTCGACCTTCCCATTCCTTGACTCATTAGCATAGCTAGTACATATGTGAATCACCTTAACAGGTAGCAAGACGTGGCGTTAAAAAGACAAGTCCTTGCAAAATATTCCTGGATATGATCCTTGGAATAGCCTTTGGATTGGAGGTCAACATTTTTTTTGTCTAACTGCCTCCTTCTTCCCTACACAAATAGGATTCCTCAACCACTAATTCTTCCTATTGACTCAAGTCCTAAGAGTTCCCTGGTTTGTGGCGAAAATATTATTGTAAGCCTACTATTACTAACGTTAAAAGTGCCCCAAAAGCTTAAAATTGGAAAAAATGCTGAAAAATAGCTTTGATATATTTTATCTAAGATTAGGTCACTTACATTATTGAAATTGCTTTGCAGTCATAATATGTCTTCGCCTCCAGTGGCTACGGAGCTGTGCCCCATAATCGCCTAGCCCCCTCTCCCCCTTCTACAAAAAAAATTCTTCGTACAATCTTAATTGTTTGCACCATCCCCAAAGAAAATTTCTGCAAGTGTCACTTTTTGGGCTTAAAGTGCAAAAATATACCCCCTCTCCCCCCCGCCCCACTTCTCTGTTGACCAGGTTTTAATAAAAAAATATACACAAATTCAAAGTTTCACTGACATTGTTGACGATTTGGTTTGTAGCCGCCGTCAAATAAGCTTTGAGCAGAGACTTGATATTTTATTTTATTTTATGTTCCGTCGAAATATCACCATTCAATGGCTCGCTGCGAGTACACGATGGGGTTCAGCTTGAGGTTCGGTTTCCTAGACAGGACGTATTCAAGGCCATGTTCAGGCTCGTGACGTGGATCATATCAAGATTCGGCTTGATAGTCTGGCTGCATTCTTAGACCGTTCGGCCACTAGCGTTGGTAGTCTCTTTCAAATAGTGGCAAATGGTTAAAGTTGATTAAATATACTGAATCATCAGATTAATAATTTGGAAACATGTATTCAATTTTGGTTAAAATTACTCGTTTGAATCAGAGGATATTATATAAAAACAAACAGACAATAAATCAAATTTTTATCGAAACAAATTTTAAGAGTATTCATTTAATAAAAATAATAGTTATCACAATCACTGAAACCAAAAACATATTGACGGGGCTATCAATAGCTATAATAGCATGTAGAGGGAGTTCAAATATATATTTAGTTTACTACAAAGTGTAATAATAATAGATATATTTGTTTCAAACTACGTTACTTATTAAAACTTTCAAAATTATTACAAATGTTAAAATTAAGCTAAACTATAAATATTATTTTTTTATATATCATTGATGAACCATAAACATTATTGCGGAAAATAGAATTTTTTTTCTAAAGTATAATATTATTTCAGAACATATTATTTTCAACATAATGTTTTTTTTTGCACTATGTCTTACTACCCGTTCGGATTATATGCTTGTGTACTAAATAATCTAATGGTTTTGTATATTATGACGGTAATATGTATAAGAAGTAGGAAGTGTACCCGCATCTGCGTGAAGGGAGATTGAAAAACCATTTTGGAAAACGACACTCATAACACTTGACTGAGATTCAAACCTCGATCTACACGTCATAGGCAGTCTATTTTTACTGTGAGAGTAGCGCCTTATATTATGCGACCACCAAGGTGTGTATTATTATGTTAATTTATCATATTTAACAAAAGTTTATAAGCCTCAAAGTAATGAAACCCAAATAGTTTGCATATATCAAACTTCACCATATTAATGCCCGCATATAATAATTATGAAACTTTACTTCAGTGGGTACTATTATGGTTTTTAATTAAATTTATTCACGTTATTAAATTGTAATCCAATATACCCAGAGAAGCTTCAATAAAGGAGAATAAGCCATAAGTGAATCAATCAGCTACATCCACCTAGTTGGAAGCATTCCAACGTCACAGTTCACCAATATATTCCAATGGTGTCCGAGTGGAATAAATTGTCACTTCCAGACCCGCAAACATCTAATTAGTTTGTTCAAATAATTAAACTATTGAGGACAACAAATACGCAATAGCAACATTATTATTAGAGTTAGTAGCGGGTCTGGGTTCCAAATTACTAAATGGGTTGTTTAAAAGATTTAAACGTTTTCATTTTGTCAATACAATGGATTAGTAAGGACTTTGAAAGGCAATCAATCTAAGGCATTAACTTTGTTAGGTCTGGTTTGCCAGTAAAATGAAGGGCAATTTCAATTCCCAACCAGTTGTGATTATAGTAGTTTATCCTAAATTGTTCTCTCATAGTTCCTTAAAGTAGATGAAGGTACATTCCTTTTAGATTCTAGCTTCCTCCTTCATACCTCATAAGTGTATATTTGCATACATAGTCAATAGGTTATAATTTATGCTGCATAAACTTACGTGCATTTGAGGGTGTATTGCAAATTATTAAGCGTCTTAGAGTGTTAAACTGAAGGAGTAAACTTTAATAATATTATGTTTAGTTTGAATATGTTTCTATGTCAGGGATATATTATAAAATCTATTACTAATAATCTTCCACTGTGTCCAGTCTGTAACCGGTAGTTTAAGTAAACTTCCAACATCCTTTTTCCTTCTTTATTTGCTCTCATTCTCCTCTAAATCGTAGAGCTGTGATGTGATTTTCGCATCATATCTACATAATTGTCTCCCTTGCAGTCTTTTTCCGACATAGTTCATATTCATGATTCTTTCCTTGGTTTTCCTTATTGCATGACCATATTATCTTACCCTTGCTTCCCTTCTATCTCATATACTCATTCTCATTATATGTACATACTATCTAACCCTTGCTTTCACTTCTATTTCAAGGACACCAACATCCTTAGTACAAGTCCATACCATCCAACCACTAATTCCCTTTCTATCTCATGTATACCAACATCTTCATTACATGTTCATACCATCTCGCCCTTGCTACCTGTGTTATTTCTTGTATTCGTTTTATAATCCCCCTTTTTTCTTGTGTCATTAATACTATTCAAACTAAAAGTGAAAATGAGCTGAACCGAATTATGTTGGAGATGTATTGAGCACTTCTTGATCTAGACAAATTATACAATCATTATAAATTTAAACCTTTATTTAGATAAGAGTACCGTATTATCACGAATAAAACTCTGAATGTTAGATTTTATATTAAATTTCGTTGTCACTGAGTTATTCCAGTTTGTCTTGCAGTGAGGGTTATCTTTTAATCATATTCATTGGTACGTTTCTGATACCTTTTCCTATGCTTCCTGAAAGAGAGGCATGAGAATAAAATGACGTCATGTGGTAAAAATTTTGATTGCATCATTTTAACAGTATATTAAACAAATGATCCAAAGTATTTCACAACATGTTGTATGGTTCAAGAAATAAAAAGATCTTGTTTAAAATATCCCGAATTTTGTTTAGAAAAAATTAAGATTACATTGGCTAGATATATTTTCAGCAATTAATTTTAGAATGAGTATATTTAAAAATATATATATTGTGGAGAGGAATTAACATAATATAATATGTTATATTGATTACCTTAGGAATATAAAAATAACTATAAAATATATTCATAAACTGTGTCTAAAAATATATATAACATTTTCTTTTAGTGCTGGTTTTTATACCTTCATTTAATACATCATGATTCTGAGTCAAATTCTAATTTTTATCCTCCCATTTTTTATTAGAATTGTATTCTTTTTGATAGTGGAGACACTTACTGTATATTTATTTTTAACTAAAATAATATGCCTAAACATTTTGTATAAAAGATATCTCTTGATTTTAACAAACGTAGTTATGTATCCTACTTCTGTATGAAATAACCCTGCCATTATGAGAAGACTATATGTCTTATCTTGAAATGACAAAAATATATTTTTTAATTTACGGCTTAGAACCATTATAAGTATTTTATTCTGAAATTTTTCCGTTAGCATAAAGTTTGAATACAGATTGTTATTTTGCCTTTTAGTTTACAGCACTTAAGGTGGAATAGAAGGGTATGCGAGAAAAAACAAATGATTTTCAAGTTTTTATGACAAAACTTTTCTTGGCTAAAATAAATAAAATTTGCTCCAGTACAAACTTAGAGTTTAATTTTCTTCACATGGTGACCTCAACAGTTTTTGAATATGTGTCAAGGGTGTCCTGAAATATACTGACTGCGTTTTATCTTCATTAAATGTAACTCATCTAATGCCATTATGTTCATGACAGATATTTAAGAAATGTTAATATCATCATTTGAAGAAAATTAAGCTATGTTTGTACTGGAGTGATATTTTTTTATTTTGGCATAAAAACTGCAATAAAAACTGAGTTTTTCTCGCATCCCCTTTCATCCCACATTAAGAATGGGATCTTGAAATGATACTCATATATTTATGGTAAGAAATTAAGTATAATAGATGAAAGATTTATTTAAGTGGTTGACTTGAACCTCTGAAAATATAAGACAATACACCCTTGGTAAGAATTCTAGCTCTTAGGTAATTAATGAATATCTGATATAAAATAAATATATGCATTTGGTTTCACTAGACATAGCTATTCAAAAACTTCAGATATATGATAAATTCTAACATTATTATAAATTCTTTATTGTCTTATTTGTAATTCAGTGGTGAAGCCCGAATGATAAAATATCAATATATACCAAATTCTAGTTCAAAAACTCGTTTATTTAATGTTTAAATTTATTTGTTGTCCTTTTAATATTAGAAAATTCACATTAAGTTAACACTATATATTATATTATGGTATACCTTATTGAGGAATATAAATTATACAAGTGCGGCTAGAGTTTTTGAGATTTACTTTACATCCATAGCTGTTTCCAGCCTGTGTATTGAGTCAGGTTTATTTATTCAAGACATATATTTTCCACTACCATCTGGCTAGGCCTCTCGTAGCTTCATATGCCTTATAATATAAATTGAGACTAAGACAGACAACATCTAGCCTCCAGTCGTTAATTCAGCACTCAGAAATGGTTAACCCACATTGCACCAATGATACATTTTTCGATCATTTCGAGAATCAAAACCGGACCCCTAGCTGAGAAAACAAACAAGCTACTGACTGAGCTAAGGTGTCGGATTGCTAAAGTATTTGAGATACATGATCTAAGTTGGTTATTTATTGATTCATAATTATTATGGTTTAGACTTAAATAAAAAGCTTAGCTTTAAAGTAATTTGAATGATGGAATTTGAAGATTGGTATAAATCAACTAAATAGATTCTTAAAAAACATATGAACACAGGTTCACAACTGTATGAAACTGGAACATTCCATGTAAACAGGCATGACAATGCTCTAAAACTGCTATGAATAAAATTGTTGTTAGCACTCTTTACCTTTCCTTTATGTATCAACGGTGCCCTCTAGCACCTAAGGGTGACGTCTACAAAAATATATTTTATAAAAAAGGGTTTGTTTTAGTGTTCCATATCTCCCATTAAAGTTTGTAAAGAGGCGTAGAATCAATCTTTATAGTTACTTAATTATGTTCACTACTTTGAAACCATCAAACGGTTGAATTTACTAAGGTAAATAAAAATGCAGTTCCTTTATCTGAAAAAGCCAAAGTTTTTTTTTGTCAAAATTTGGCATAAGGATTTAAGATAAATAAATGTCATGACAACACTTTATTATATTATTTTAACATTCTAGCATTATTTTATATAATATGTATGCCTGTATATGAAGGCTACAAGCAAAATAAGTGGTATGAAACTCCGCACGGACTTTCTTGCTTTAGTGTTTAAAAAAGGATATATTTACGCAAAACCTGTAATATAATAATGTGAAACAAAATAGTATAGGCCTACACTAGCAGATACAAGCATAAATGGCGTTTTACTTACGGAAAACCTTTTTGACTCCCAGTTTTTCATTTTATAACTAGGTTAACTAAGGGTGGTTTTTCCTAAATGGTTTCCACTCTACTTCCACACAAATTTGGGTTCACTTCCTCTAAATTCAATCTTCCCAAGTTACATAACACATTAACGTAATTAGTACTTGATCGTATAAGCAGAATGGTTAGTAAGACGCGGTGCTATAAGAAAAACTAATAATCCATTTTGTATAAAAATTGGACTTTCCCCCTTTTTACATTGTACTTTCACTCTGGATATAAATATATACAATTCACAGTTGTACTTTCACTATGGATATATATATACACAGTTGTACTTTCGCTCTTCTGGATATATATATATATATATATACAGTTGTACTTTCACTCTTCTGGATATATATATATATATATATATATATATATAGAGAGAGAGAGAGAGAGAGAGAGAGTGAAAGGTATAAGGTAAAAAGGGGGAAGTCCAATTTTAGCTCAAATTAAGTTAGGGCTGCCATCTATATGATAATCAAGATACCTTTAGACACATATAATAATTGGTTTGGTTTCAGCTATTTCAGTTCCATCAGTACTTTACTTAGGAACTTGAATCGCCTTTGGTCTCAAAGAAGTTGGTTTAAAAGTTTAAGAATGATATATATATATATTTTATTTAAAAAATTATTTACTTATTAGTAGCTATTTATATTATTTTCTTATATTTTGAGGAGTATGAATGGCCCAAGATTAGTTTGTAGCTTAGGGAGGGTTTGAAACCGAGAACCAAGGAAGGAAATAATAGAACCAATTAAAAATGTGTGACCATGTTATAAACATTATATTATACCAAATGAGTAATCGGTTAATACTTCAGATACGTTCAAAATACCATTTATCAGAAATAAAAAAATTTCCTATCTTATTTATAGTAATTTTTTTTATAAATGACAGGCAAATTAGAATTTGAGCTCCATGAAAAGGGATTATATAGACACTGTATTATATAATCTTCAATGAAAAATGTGTGTGTGTTGGTGGGTGGGTGTCTGTACTAATTGAAGATATTTATTTTAAATCAAAGAAAAGGTGTAAATAAAACGCAAAACATTTAATCTTAGTATAAATTTGTATCGCATTTCATACGGTTTATTAATAAGATCTTAATCAATACAAGATCATGTTAAAGCTAGTTTTTTCTCATATCTTATAATTGACATAAGATATTTTAATCCAACAGTTCTTAAAATATATTCAGTGTATCTTTCCAGATACTTTAGGAATATTTTATACTATTAAAATAATACAACGTAAATTTAAAAAAATCGTGAAGTTACTTTCATGTTTACTATTCAATTTATCAATAATCCTGTCCTGTATTGGATTTATACAAAACAGTTTCACTTGGATGATTTGTAAGCAAAATAGATGATATTTCAAAACTTTTTTTATGTATTTAACACGTCTGATTTTTATCAGCACAAGAATTTATACGAGCAAGAGTGAACGGTGTTATCTTTTTAGCGGGAAAAGGTATTCTTACTATCTTCCAGGGTTCCTCTACATTCCAATATCGAGATGGCACCAACCACTCTACTTCCCCTTCGAAGGAAGTTGTGCTTCTGACATTTATCGCTCAAGAAAAATTCGTCAACCTCCACTGGGTTTGAGCCTACGAGTATCGGGTTCTAGAGCGACGTTTCAGATAGTGATATACAAATATTATAAGATAAACAATATATAATATCACCCGAGTATAAACTTTGCTTTCTACCTGGTGATTTACTTGCTTGAAAATAAGTTTTTATATCTCAACTTAACGCTTATTTAAGATTAAATATCTTAATATAAATTTTTTCTTTCAATATGCGCCGTCCCTTAATTAATTTATGATACATATTCAGACACATGCATAGTGATAGTACAGGTTTGAAACAATGAAAGTTTTGAAATCCCTTGTTTTAACGAGTTTTTCCCGGACAATTATATGCTTTTTCAGTCTTTTAAATGCAATCCTTATAAATCAATTTGTACGTCATTTAAAATATAAAACATATAAAAGAAACCTATGTTTGTGTAATTGGTGTTGTATAAATAACAGAACTTTAATAATCCTTTTAAATCATTTTCGGCCTTTAGTCAACTCTCTCAATTCCCCTATTCTCCAATGTTTTTAAGAGGATCATAATCCCGACAAGAAATAGCTAAAAGTAATTGTTACAACACAATCATCCATCAGAATCTTGTTGGTGGAAAATAATTAATATTCAGTCAAATGTGCTCTTGGACGGTAGAATATTAAATATCAAAGAAAAATATATTTTTGCCTTCCAAAAAATAATATGAATCAAAAAATAAAACGAATGGTTTGAGGTTTTTTAGGCTATTCTTTTTTATATTTCTATAATCATCATAATATTAATTGGCAATTTCATAACATAGTTAAAAATAAATAAAATTAGTAAGCATAGCTTTTAAAATTGTTAAGTAAAAACTACATGTAAAATCGATGAAAATCCCTTATTATAATTAATGCTTTCAATATATTTGGAACTTGTATCGTAGAAAATATCCATCAATGAAAATATTTCGTATTTAGAGTTTTCCTCTTCATTTAGCACCATTCAATGCTCAAATTATCAAAGAACAAGAATCAATATTAATACTGATAACATTATATTACTCTACTGTGACAAAGTGTCGATTGTCCTCAAATATGCATAGCAGTTGCACTTTGAAAATGCTTAATATAACCCAGTGAATTTAAATTGTACTAGGTCAGATGAATAATATTTGAAAATTATTGAAAATATAGGCTAAAATTATAATAAGTTTAAATTAAATATTATTTGGTACAAGGTTATGAAGAAAATTGGATGTAAATACTAAAACGTTAAAGTCCCAGCAAACGTTACCAATATCAACAACAAAAAATGTATATTTTCATAAATAATAATCTAGAAAGGTAGAAACTCAAAAAACATGGAAATATTTCAATACACATTTTCAATTTCTACTCAATCCAATACCAACTGTCAAATTTAATTTACCGCCCGAGCGGCAAACGAAGTCATCCTCAATTTGCGAACTAGTTCTGTCAAATAAAAAGCTAACATGACCTCTAGCGCCGTAATACTCAATGATTTGCTGATGAAACAATCTAGTTTGACGTCACGACCAACATTCATTTCCTTCCTGCTAAATTTACAAATATTACTCACCGCCCCCATCATACAAGAAGGATGGTAGAAAAAAAAAACAAAATAAGGTAAAAGCACGTTTCAGAAACTAAACTACTAGCGTTTCAAGTCGTTTGTGGTTTACGGTCTAACTAATAGCAACAACGGTTTTGAAAATCTCGCGTCTAAACTTCTACACGCAAAGAACACATTATAAAAAGAATAGGTGAGGGGCAGGGGAGCTTGTTTAGTTTGCCTCCAGAACCATTTTGTTCTATTCCTTTCAGCATGATTTATACATGTGGGCTTGGCTATTTTATTGCTCGAGTGATGTGAGGGGGGAATGGAGGAGAAGGGAGAGAAGGGGGCTTTTGAGAAGGAACATGTTAGTTAGTAAATCTGAAGAGGCCGCGTTGTTGATTAAAAACCCATTAGAACCCACCGTGTACGTGGGACGCACAAAGATTTGCGTGGAATTCTTCTGATGAAAACACTTCTTTGGGATAAACTAAATAAAAGTTACGTCGAATCTTAGCCACTTCAATCGATGAGAAGGCCTACAAAGTTTTGGATAAAACTGTAGAAGCCATCATCTGACACAGAGTGAAAGTTAGGACGTCATCGCTACTCCAATTTAAGTTGAAAAGACGGGACCCTCAAAGAGATTGACTTTGCCTAAACTCGAGAACATTTTTTCGTGTTCTCGTCCGGTTTATACTTCTATTTAAACTGACGAGAGTGGGATGAAGAAAGTATACTTTGTATAAAATGTATGAGCATTTATGTATAGAGAGTATGGGATACGATTCTGAAACTTAGCTAGCGCTGTTGGATTTAAAACCCAGCCTCCCAGTTACCGTTAAATCAGGGAAATCTAATAAGGAGTTAAAAGGTTTCCCATCTGTTGGCTTGATTCGCGATAAGATTGAGGGTATCTTAGTCCTAACGTGATAAATATATGGTGAATTTTACTAAAAATCCACAATGAATTAAGGTAAAAATATTGTATATTGAACATTGTAACATTTGATTAAGTGTGTACCTGCTTCAGTGACTGAACCGGCTAAGGCTTCACTCTCGTGTGAAACTGGTCTACTGATGACGGGGAATTGGGGTTCAAATCCTGTCCGGGCATCACTACGGTTACTTTTTTTTATAAATAGCTTCCCACTGTTATTCCAAGCAAATGTGAGTGTATTACCTAAAACATTCTTCATTCTTCATCCATGCTCCACTAGAATAATTATCATGTATGCGTGTATAACTGAGCAAATAGTGAGATGCACTGACTAAAATAAAAAAATTAAGTGTGTTTGAGCTAGTTTGAGATTGTTTTTCATTCGATCGTTTTTTTGCTCTGGAATTATTTGTACCCTTTCTGATAACACCATTTTGTTCTAAAATTAAAAAGTTTAGGAACCCTCGCCGTAGTAAAAAAAATTTACGTGTGTGTATTGAATTTTGTTAGGGCTATATTAATCAATAATTAAAATTTTACTAAATATTGTAGTAATTATTAGTTTATCATGTCAAGATAAATTATTATAGCGTGAGACCCGCCTCGGTGGCGTAGTTGGCTAACGTGCTAGTCGTGTTGAGCTCGACCGCCGAGGACGGGGAGATCGAGGTTCAAATC
>CABFWO010004550.1:0-31198 GCA_902155825.1 Timema genevievae
CCTGCACAGAAGCCTCCCCTTTTAGTCGCCTCTTACGACAAGCAGGGGTTACTGCGGGACTATTCTATACCCCGTCCCGCAGGGGGGGATAAAAAAGTTAAACATATTTACATTACTATTGATCTTCAAAGAGAGAATATAGCTATATAATAAAAAAATAAAAATAATTGAGCATGTGAAAAAGAATAAAAATGCAATGTTAAATCAGTTTTAGTGAATTTACAAAAAAAAAAAGTTGATGAACTATTAAGATTTATACAATTGAAACTTAAATGGATATTAATAAACGTGAAGAGATTAGATTGGTATTTATTTCAAAACACAATTAAAAGGGTTTAAAAATATATATTTAAAAACTAAACCAAACGAAACGAAACTAAAGCTATTCTAAGTTTTAAGCCATTTTGGGAGGAATAAATTGTTAGAAATATATTTGATATTTAAATTTTCTTATACGCCTATAGTATATAACATCTCTTGTAAAAATAAAGTAAATTACTTGGTGGATACATAGCAAAATTGTATTTATGAAGTTAATATGATATAGTTTTATTCATTGAGTTGAGTTAATAAATTATTAATTGATGTAAAGATAGGAGATAATTTTTTTTTTCTTTTCTGTTAAGATTAAAACTTAGTTTATAGCAACAACAAACAAAGTAACAATTAAATATTGATCTGAGGCACCCCATTTTCTTGAATAAAATAACGATAGTTAATTTTTGTTGAAGTTTTACAGTTCGTCGACATAATAAGGCCAATAGCACCGTTTAAAAAATAAAAATATAGTAAATTCCCTGTAGGGGAAAAAAAATTGGTTGAAAACAGAATCGGTATAGAAATTAATAAACGATATAAACATATTAAAATATGCTAAAATAGTTCAAACTAACCATGAGCTGATACCGAGTCACTCTGTAGGAGTGAACTCAATGGAATTTAAGAGATTCATTACCCGCCTCGGTGGCGTAGTTGGCTAACGTGCTAGTCGTGTTGAGTCAGACCACCGAGGACGGGGAGATCGAGGTTTGAATCTCGGTCGGGTGAACTGGGGGTGGTTTTTCCTAAATGGTTTTCCACTCTCCTTCCACGCAAATGCGGGTTCACTTCCTCTAAATTCAACCTTCCCAATTCCTAATCCATTAGAGTAATTAGTACTTAAGCGTATAACCCGAACGGGTAGTAAGACGCGGTGCTAAATATTATTAAATATTATAAGAGATTCATTCACCTGCCGTAGGCTAGGCGCGCATGGTGTGGTCGGCCAATCCGTCAATCGGTCGGTCACAACTACGGTGTTATATGGGAGAGCGCGCATAAACGATCGCAAAATCGGCCGATTTGAAAATGAGTGTTTGGTCACAGATTTCCGATTCGATCGCATCGGCCGAGTGTCTGTGTCCAATGTATTTAAACGAACGCGCCGCGCACCGCAGTGTGTTCGGTCGGCCGATTGACACCAAGCGAGTACAACTGGTTTTAAAATTGATAAAGTTGACTCAGAAATGCTTATTTATTAAGAAGAAGCGTGGGCTGCGTTGTATTAAAAAAAAAGTTGTAAGAGTACAGTCACCGAAACTTGAAAGAAAAACTGTGGCTTGAAATTTGTGAAATTAAAGTCAGGGGTAGGGTCAGCTATCAACAGAAGTAAATACACAAATAGATATGTACTTTTTATCTTTAATTGTTTTTATACTATATTTCTATGTAATTCATCATGATTTTACTATTGTGTATATAATAAATGATTAAAAGAATGCGTACGTATTAGCCTAACAATTATGTGAAATTGTAAGATGGCAGGCTTATTTTGACATTTGATGAGCATTATCAAAAGTGCATATCTGCATTTCAATTCAAACTAAAACTTATTGTGTATAACACATTTAATAAGATAATAGCTATATATACTATTAATATTTGTCATACTGTCGAGAGACACAGTCTTGTGGCGATGTCAAATACTTAGAAAAATATGTATGAATCTTGGGCTGTATTTAAGGCATGTTTATTTTTTGATGAGGCAATATTTATAAAATGATCGGCAGTGTCTTTATTTTCGTCTAAATGTTTAGCATTATGTTCTCCTACAAAATTATGGTGCACACAACCAGCTTTGATAATACTGTTACAAAATTCCGGGTTTGTATCTAGCGGTCTATGAACAATTCTCCATTTATCAGCCAATATTTCATAAGCATACTCCACCATCCTACCAGCTGTCAACCGGTAACTAAAAATTCGTTTCCGGTTTGTTAAGTTTTTCTTTGCATATGGCCTTAAAATATTCTCCGATATACTTAAGGCTTCATCGCCAACGTACACAAATGACATCGGGATTACATCGGTCTCACCTGGAATATGTAAGAGAATTTGTTCAAGTCTTCTTACAAAGTTGGTATTTTTTAATATTTGCGAATCACTTGGCACTTTCATACGCTCCCCCATCTACAGTTGAAATACAATAGTTACTATCGACAATTGCTCTTAACACAATTGAACAATATTACTTATAATAAATTATAGTATAGTAGATCCAGTGTGATTCGGTTTCTTCAATCGTATATCCTTTCCTTTTTATAGCCCCGATACAATAAAGGTAGTTGGTTCATTAAAAAAAAATTGTTTGCTATTTTCACCCAACCATCTGTCGTTTTTTCTCTCGTGTAAATTGGCTGACGACATTTCCACAATTTATCACGTGTGTGTCTTACAATTTCTCGTATGGTGTGGTGGTAGCGACAAGTAGAAATTCGTAATGCATAGATTTAAAGCTGTTGCTCGTTACTAAATATCTGCAAGAGAAATAATTAAATTTAGTATTAGAAGCCTTAAGTATACTATTAATAAAATGTATGTCCATTTAATAAAAAGAGATCTACAGCCATTTTTTATACCCGGTAGGAAAATTCAAAAACTCTGGCAGAGCATAAAAACTTCATTTAAAAAAACACACACATACAAAAAGACACCCAGTCTGGCCAAGCTAGTAAAAAACGGAAGAAGAATAAAGCTTTGGATCATTTGCTCTTTCTACTGCCTACGTTGGATGCAAGAACTACTGCTAATAGCGACATTCCTCCAGTGGACAAACAACAAACTTTTACAGTCAACACTTCTAATAACGATTCACTAGCTACAGTTTCTTCAACTCTGGTCACAAACACTCCACATACTTGTGCATACCCTTCGGTCCCAAGAAAGAAGAAGAAAAAAAAACTGGTTAAAGTAAAATTTATGAGGAAAGATTATTTCAAGTCTTAGAGGGGAACGTAAAGAAGACGATATATGAAGATTAAAAAAAATCTATCATTGGTAACTTCATTCAGACGGATGAATAATTCCCAAAAATTAAAATGGAAGATGCAGTTTTTGCAAATACTCAGTGATATCGAAAACCAAGAAGTGCAACCGAGAATTGAAAGACCTCATTCTGTACCACCAGCTCATGTAAATATACAGTATTCAACAAAACCAAATTACGAGAATGTTCTTCGATATAATATCAATGTCTACCAATATTCCTCAAGCTCGGAATCACCAGTATCTCCATTTAACTAGTGTTATACGACATACCAGAATAATCGGATTACAACCAAATACATCCTACATAATCTAGAGATATTTTTGTATACTACCCAACAAGTGGCTGTGCCTTCGGTTTATCCACTATATGCGCAAGAAACCACACCACGGCTAGTCTCCAAATAGCATGGAAGAAAAAAATACTAGATTTAGGTATGTAGAACAATGTGAAGGATGTTCCAATACTCTAATTCTAATTTCGTAATAAATATACGATTATTATATTTTTTTTCCTTAAGTTTTTTCTAAAGTCCCTAAAAGTCTTTCTTCGCTTATAATAAATTCACGAACGACGTTTTGATATGCTATAAAAGCTAACACTAATTCAAGACATTTATAAAAGTTATTAATAACTGACATTATGGTGTAACTAAACAATTTTTTGGGATGCGATCTCAAATCTCCATATGTTTAGTAGAATTGCCCGTTTATTACCACTTACCACTGGATTTACCCACCCAGTACCCCCCCTTTTTTCGGTTCTTTTGACAAAATCTCAAAAGAAGAGCAAAAATACATGCTGGTACTATATAATCCATTATTGAACTGTGATATCTGATCGGGAGATCCGCCCTTCATGCGGGATGGTGCCGATAGGCCGGTAGTAAAACCGGTGCATGCGCGCATCGGCCGAGCACTATCGGCCTGTCTAAAAATCGTTCATGCGCGCATAGCCTAAAACGGAGTATACATATAGCTCCATCCGTACTGTCGCGTAGTAAAAAACGAAGGTCACCATTAAAATCTAGAGCCAGGCGAATAGGGGCATACTTGCGACACTCCACCAAAATGTGGTACACACTAAGGGGAGCATCGCAAAGATCACACACTGGAGGTGGATCCCCTCTTAATAAAAACCCATGGGTTAACGATGTGTGTCCGACGCGGAGACTTGTCACAATGACCTCCTCTCTTTTAGACTTTCATATAGAAGAGGGCCACCGCGACACACCGTCTCTTATGGAACGAAATTTCATATAGAATAGGTCCATCGCGTCACACCTGCACGAGGGTATTCTAGAGCATATTGTGTATTACTGATGTCGTCAGGGCCATCAGCACGTTGATACACCTTAGCTTTGGAGTTCTCCCTTTTGCTGTTCTCCCTTTTGCTGTCTCTTACGACTAGCAGGGGATACTGCGGGAAACATATCCCTCAGGCGGAAAACCAGATTAGATGAGCTTGGCCTTTAGTCCACTTTTACTCCCCGAGAGAGGGCCGGATACTATTTCCAATCCAACGCAATGTGAATATTGTACTTACATGGGAGGTCTGCAGGGCCGGTCTCTAAGCCCGGAACTGTGAACATGGAACAAAACCAGACTATCAGAAATGTGTTAACACTGACCTAATCACCCTACAATAAATACATACTATAGGTTTTAAGAGCCCATCACACGGCCGATTAACCGTGATATCAAATACAATATAATGTTCGAACCAGAAATCATATCTAATTCCAGTTTTCTGCATTCTTCAATTGACAGCAGTGAAATTGTGATCAGATTAATGTTTTTTTATTTTAAAATAATCACGTTCAATTCTATTAAATATATAGTTTAATTATGTTAAAACGGCTTCACTGGTCTCAATTGTAGTTTTCTAAAGTAGTATACAAAAAAAAAATCCAACAAGATGTGACCTCTGGTTACAGTCTCACCTAAATTAGATTTAATTCGTGAGGTGGGCTTATGTTTTGTATTTTGGCACCGCACCTTACTACCCGTTCATGTTATACGCGTATATAAATCTTTAAAACTTACTAATAATTTAATATTATTAACCTAATATACTTACACTTTTGTTAAGTACTTTTCTCGTAAAAATTTGTGCCGGATATTACATATGCAATATATATATATATATATATTTAAGTAACTTTTAAATGACCCAATTTATTCACTCTTGTTTGATCATTAACAATATATATATATATATATATATATACACACACACCACATTTTAAAGTGTTACAAGTGTAACTGCCAATTTTAAATATTTGTTTATCTTCAAAATCTTCTTTTTATTTATTGTACTTCAACTTTGTTAATTAAACAGATAATATAACTTGCATTTCATATCTTTAATTATTAACTTTAGATCTCAACATATCCAGCCTTTTATAATCTTCTCAAATCATAACAAAATAATTTTGTAAATATAGGTTATTTGTCAATTTGTATAATTATTTCAAATATGAATTTAGAGTCTTTTATCGTTTTGTATAATGACATTTTTATAGTCTCTTTTGACTCTTTTATCCTCATTAAATTTGTTACTTGTTAGCATTATCAACTCATTTGATCCTATCTTGACTAGGCCTAATTGACGAACAGTTGTTTACATAAAATATCAAGTTACTTTCGAATGTAGAATTTAAGTTTTTCCTTATATTATTAATCATAAATATCTCCTTACTAAAATATTAACAATTAGTATTATTAAAACAAAAGCATATGCACTAATTCATCAAATACGTTGTGGATGGTGAAGATGCGCCCACATTTACGATGAAAATCATTTAGGAAAAAACACCCTTACCCCAATCTTCCTGGCTTCGGCTATTGCGAGAGTGATATCTTAGACCATCTGACCACTGAAGCCGGTATTATTTTGATTCTTAGTTTATAATCTAACTAAAAGAAAAGTTATAAAATTTAACTATTGAAACGGTTAATCTAATAATATATTTGGTGAATTTTTCCTCATATTTTTGTCACGGTAATTTTTTTATGTTGTAGCCCACAAAATGTCAAACTTATCACATATTTTAGCCCTTGAACCTTTTCAATTAACTACATATCTTTTTTTTAACAGTTTTAAGTGTTCATTCAAGTGAATTCAAATTTTAAGCAAAAGTTCATCAATCCTATACTTTACTCTAACTTGGAACTCAAATGTCACTCCAATATATGCTTAGCGCCATATTATATGTTCAAGCTTAATTAGGGTTGTAGATATCCTTTGTAAATAATATCTATGTGATGTGACTATTCAACTATATCCAGAGTTCTGTTAAGATGGTTAGACGATTTAAAAAATAAAATAATTAATTTCTAAACATAGTTTTTATTCTCTACACAAACTTGGTATTCACACAATACTGTTCCATTTGACTTTACAAAATTTCAAATAAAGCCGGTGAAAAGCAAGGGTTGAGAAAATATGTAATATTTTTTCGGCACATTTTGTACATGGTTAATAAGTTGAATGCAATAGTTAAATTTAGTACACATTATTGATTAATTTGATCGAATGTATCCTACTCTACAACAATCACATTCAGGTTGGTCATTCAAACTCTAGAATAAAATTCCAGCATAATTCTCGATTTTCATGGTATGAAAAAAATAATATTTTTTACCGATTATTTATACCCAAAATCTAGTTTATTATTGGAGTCTTACACAACTAATTATACTATAACCTCGAATATTTTATCACACATCTAGATATATGCTCTTAATATTTTTAAATTTTCGACAGACTGCAAAATTCAAGCCTTTATCCCAGTTTTCCTTATCAGTGGCGACCCTGATATTACTTGCGTAATCGTGTTCCATTTTTACATATGATAATTACATGAAAAGATGGCTGACCACAGTTTTCTATCTGTAGCAGGATATAAACACCTCAAATAAAATACTTCTTCCTGATTAGCAAGGGTGGAAAAAAACACTTAATGTTTCCAAAATTCCGGATTTATTAAGTCCAAATATTTACGATTATAAGGTGAAATTGACATTTGTGCCAAATTTCATTGCCTGCTACAGGCTACTTAGAATTCTTAAAGTCAGTACCGATTACGTCATTTAGACGTAGACTTTATTACACAGTAATATATTTATATTAGTATTATAATTATTTCACTTTGTACACACATATAAATATCTAGCTATACTAAATATCAGCCCCATATATTAATTACTTTACCTTAACAAAGGTACGCGATAGGCATGAAATAGCAAATTTGACGTTACCCTTATAACTCGTGAACGATAATGTTTTGAAATCAGTGAATCACTATTTATAGCTTACAGCTAATGTTTAATGAAGATAGTGAGCACCTATTATTAAGTTAATGACTCGCCTAGGTGGCGTAGTTATCTAACGCGCTAGTTTCGTGTTGAGCTAGACTGCCTAGGACGGGGGGATCGAGGTTCGAATCTCGGTCGGGTGAACTTGGAGAGGGGGAGGGGGTGTTCCTAAATGGGTTTCCACTTTCCCAAATTCGGGTTCACTTACTCTAAATTCCACCTTCCCAATTCCTAGCCCATTAGCGTATAGCTCGAACGGGTAGTAAGACGTGGTGCTAAAAAAAAGTAATACATATACAGTATGTATTAGAGTATCGTCAATTTGATTCGTTTCCTCCTAAGTCAGCATGATGTTTCGAAGTAAGCCAAGAGTCACGCGACCATCCGGAATGGGTGAGCGGTCTGCACCCCTCCCATAGACTGGGAAGGCTGAAAATACCTTCTAGCTGCACTGCGTTTCATTTCTAAAAAAGAAAAAACATGGTTATCTGTCCTCTTTCCATCGAACGCTGGTTGGATTTCTTAAGAAAATATCACCCTCCTTTCATGCAAGCTAACTCAGGTTGATGATAGACAAACCTGGCATTAGAGCGCAAGGAGCAAGAAATGTCGTGCAGCACGCATGCGCCAGGAATGTACTGCGGAGAGCTGGATATTTGATGAGCGCGAGAGTTTTTTTACAACAAGACCTATCTAATGACAGTCTTGACTGAATATTTGAGACAGGGTCAAGGGTCACCGGATCAATCAAAAGAGCACGTTAGTAAACTGGCTCATGAAATGAGAAACTGCGCATAGAAAGCAGGGGTGCCAACACAAGAACTTACAGAGTGTGCACATGGCACGATTGGCAAGCCCTCACTTCTTTTATAATATTTAGATTAATTAATCAAAATTATTCTAGGAATAATCTCGTTTCCATTAAGATTTAAGATTATTTAATTCCCGTAGATCGTTTCCTTAACATATGAAGAACACAAAAAAAAAAGTGCTTTAATAAACTAGCTCCATTAGGAATTCCAATCTCAGGAACATAGGACGAACCGTTTGACAAATACATAATTTTAAGCTAAAACTACTAATTTTTTTCCCCTTGTTACTTACTTTTGGAGACACTCATTCTAAACTAACTAATGGAGGAAAGAAAAGTGTTTTCTACTCGCCTCGTCTTACTCCCCGTTCGTGTTATATGCATACGTACTAATTACTCTAATGTGTGAGTAGTGAGCGAGCTCGAATTTAGAGGTGCGATATAAGTGAGTTGCATTAAAATTGTACACAATAATTCTTAGCCATTTTTCTTCAATTTGTATTATTGGACAGTGTAGATAAATTAGGTCTATGAGATTTGTCTATGTGAATAAAGAAAGTGATACGATAGCTAGCCTAAGCTGTGTGCACATTTAGAGCCAAAAGACAAAATGTAAGAATGAATAGCAATACTGTCGCTGGTCATGATGATGTGCAGTGTGTTTAAAAATACTTCACTTAAGGTGGAAGTGTAGGTGACCAAAACCTTTTTGATAAAGAAATCAAATATTTATTTAGTAGGAACAGGTTTCATTTTCTTCACATGGTGATATCAACAGTTGTTGAATATCTGTCAAGGGTGTCCTGGAATTTAGTGACAACTTTTTAATCTTAAGTTAAAAAAGTTTTTCATGTAATGCCGCTATACTTATGACAGATATTAAAGAAGTGTTGATGCCAGAATGTGAAGAAAATTAAACTTTTATGTTTCCACAAGAACAATATTATATGTATTTAGGTCAAAAAAAGTTTTCCTATAAAAATTGAAAAAAAAACTTTTCTCGCGTCCTCTACACTTCCACCTTAAGGTTCACGCAAAAAAAAAAGTTAATTAATCAGTATCTTCCGAAACATAAAATTAACCTAATCCAAGTGTCCATGCTATCAAATCAAATTTGATCTTTATTTAGTTATAATTTAAATATTGGTAAGAATACTAAAGTAAACCCACTTTTTAATAATAGATTAAAAAATATAACATTTCCACTTGGTTTAGTTAAATTATGTACAATCGTAGTCATTGACGCTAAAACAAAGCTAATGCTTTAATAATTAACAAGTATCAAAATACATTTCAAACGTGAACAGAAGATGTTTTCCATCCACTGTCTATATTAGCCTTTAATTAGCTAGAGCCTCTTATCGCATTCTCATTGGCGGATACGTCTCAAGTTCAAGGTTTGTTTATGCTCAAATCCATACCTAATACATAAAAAGTTAAAGATGATTCAATTCTTTGCACTGTGCCCTATTCATTATTTATCTATTATGAACGCTATCATTGAAAATTATATTTTTTCGATTTCTTAGGCACTGTGTACCTCGCACTATTCGCTATTAGCTCGAGGAACTGTCTTCTCCACGACGTCTTAGAAGACAAGGTTGAGGGAAAGAGGAGCTAAAGAAGGAGGAGGATAAAATATTGGATGACTTTAAGGAAGGAATAAAATTCTGGGAGGTGAATGAGGAGGCAGAGGACAGGGCGCATCCGCTGTCTAAGTTCGCTGACAAAGATAATAGAACTGTCGTAAGAGAGAACAACTAATAATAATAATAATAATAATAATAATAATAATAATAAAAACCTAGCCTTACACTAGGTATGAGTTTAGGGATATAATTTAATCTGTTAAGGTAGGACTACGCACCATCTTTCATGGTAAAAGAAGTTAAAATGTATAATATTGTTACTATCAGTCCCACCCCCCCTACATATCACAATAAATTTTAAACTATATACAGGGAAGTAAATGGTAAGAGGGAAAGCTATAAATGATAAAAATAGCTTTGCCTACCAATATATTTGGCAATTGTAGTCTGTGCCATCACATGAAACCGTATTACGTTTTACTACTATAATAGTAGCAAGTAGAGATATAGTTCATTCCCAGTGTTTTTCTCCTTTTATATTATAACAATTGAAAAGTTTCTTCATCTCCACGTTATAAAATTATGTAGGCCTACTATAAATTTAATGGAAGGTCTTCATTTATTGAAGAAATAAAACACGTTTGCAATACGGTTGAGTACTTAACAGTTTAATTAGATTTGAAAAACGAATTTTTTGATAGCGTATAAGTAATGTGATATATGATTATTTTATATCAAGAACAATCTCAATAAAAGTGTATCTGACAATTTTCAGTGAGTTTACTTTTTGTGAATTTCTTACTTATTTACTGAAAACCATTTATGTATCCGATTAGGAATATTTTCCGGTATCACTAAACGGGAATTTTCACCCGTAAAAAATAAATCCGAAGTTTTTCTGCAACTCACGTACCAGTCGTAAATCTCGCGTATTGCTTTACACAACAAACCTACGACTTTTGACGTTCAATTTAAACTTTGGCATTCAATTTAAACTTTTGACCTCACTTGCAATCATAAATCTTGGTTAAGTATAAGCTATATATTTAATTTTAAGTTTTAATATGCATGTCTATCCTAAATTATTATAAATAATAATATTTGTTATTATTAGTATCAAAAAATTTATAATATTAAGTGTTTTCTAATATAATTTTTTTAAGGCTGGCAATACAAAACATGTTATGAGGTCACTTTCCACGAACAACATACGACATATTGTGTCGTTTACTATTTAATTTTATATATAAACTTGTAGGGTAGCTAGATAAAATAAGAGGCAATGCTGATTCCTCTTTTAAAATAATTGACAAATTTCACAAAATATCGTAAAATAATAAACTTTAAAATTTTCAGGATACTTTAATAATTAACATCAGAGTGTTTATGACTTATGAGATACTTTGCACATTTTGTCAGAAAATATTCCTCACAGTTCGAACTTATAATTGTGGTAGAGGTATTCAAAATGTCCGCGGAAACCTCAATTAAAAATAGTTCTCAATATACCGATCCTTCAGGTGGTGTTGTAAGTCTTCTCCAAATAAATAAATATAATCAATGTGTTGTTGATGGAGGAAAGCGACACAGTGATGTCTATAGACGAAAAAAAGATATCTGCTGTGGGATGATTAGGACGTTAACCACATTGAACTCAACAAACATAAATGTTTGATATATAATCATGAATAAATAAAAATAGAACTGATGATCACAAAATTCCAACACCACCTGAAAGACAGGACAATAAAAGTCTTCTTTAACGTGGTTCGCGCTAGAAGCATAACATGCAGTTAGAACCTTGTCACTATTTTTTCGACAAACGCACTACAGTTAGAACTTTGGAAAAGTGGTAGTTTTGTTATTTGTCACCAGATATCAGCCAAAGTCACTTTCCCTTATAGACCCAGTAATGTAGTACACAACAGCGCTATAACATCAATTTGGCCAATTTTGTCAGTTAGAACCATGTCAAACCAAGCCCGCGAAATGTTGTGTGTTGTAGCTACTAGCCAGGTTGTACGCATGCGCGCACCAGTAAAAACAGTACCAAACCTTGATTTTTATGCATTAAAAATATATTTATCCTACAGATAATCCGGCAAATAAATTCAGTTCATAATATGCGTAAAATATTAAAGTAGCTGATAACCTTTATCTGGTAGCTAGCTTTAACCTCCAGATAGCAATATTTATGCGGTAATAATGGAAATAACGGTTGCCTGCCTTCATAGTGATGGGAACTGACGATTTTTCCAAATACTATTATTTAATCAATCGGAAAATAAGTAGGATGCCATTGGGGCTCCTGCAAACACTAGATTGCAGGAAGCAGGGAATAAATTAGTAGTTTTATTACCTTGACACGATCATCAAAATCGAGGGCCGGTGCGAGCGATGCGGGGTCCCCAAAGCTAGCATTTTTTTAATCCTTTAACTAAATAAATAAATAAAGATATAGAAAAAAATTGAGAGCAGTAAAATGAAATTTGTTACAACAGCACCAGCTGCTCGATTAGTGTATGCAACTTGTTGTAGCCGTAAGCCTGCTTGCTGGTAAAAAAAATTAAAAAAATTAAGACCTATGGGGGGAGAGGTTTTAAGAAAGCAGTGAAACTCGCTAAAGGGATATCACGTAAACTTTAAATATACCCTAAATTTCCTGAAAAGCATGTCTCGCGCGTGGGAAAGACAATTCAACTATGAATGCGAAGACGAATCAATTATAGACCCAAAACTGAAATTCAAATTATATATTTTTTTAATTGCTTGGTTGATGTGTTCCATTACAATCGCAAGAAGCTTTGGGGAAAAAAACCATGTAAGATAATGATGTTTTTGTTCAATGTTTCAAACTGGAAATTCAAACAAAAAATAAGTGAAAAAAAAACAATTTCAGATGCATGTAACAATCAAGAGAACTTTTTAAAAGGTGAGAATGGATGCATTGAATTGGATGGAGCAGAATTAGCCTGCGAGTTATCAACCTTAGCTCAAACGATTCCACAATAAATCGGGTTACCTTTTGAGGTATTGGAATTTATACACCAAAAGGAGCTTGAAGAGTTTTCCCCCCAATAGTGAGGTAGCCTTGCATTATTATTTACTCTGCCAGTAACTGTAGCTTCAGCTGAAAGAAACTTTTTCATCATATTAAAGCTAAAAAAAGAAGTATGAGCCAATATTAAATGTTTTTACCATGTTTTATATATTTAATGTGTTGTAATAATTATGTTGATTAAATAAGGACTCTTTAGGTAAATGCCATTTTATTTTAATTTTGTTAAATACGGTATTGTCCTTTATATTATATAAATGACTGTTTGTTAATCACTATTACTATTAACTACTCTTCTAATTCATTTATTTACTAATTTATCTAATGATTTCTTATAACATTGTAATAAAAATGTTAAAATTATATTATCTTTGATATAAAAACTTTAGTTTATGCATAATGCTTCTTCTATGATTAATTTATTCAATCCCAAATAACATGTCAATCAATAGTATATTTTCAAATGATTAGTTCAAGCTCACATGTTCGTTTTATTTTCAAAATCATGTAGGACATAGCTAGCCTAATATACTTTTTTGTTTAGTCTGATTCACATGATCTAATTTGCTATGTGATTGGACTGTTCTAATCTTTTAAAAATAAAGATATGGGGCCCACATGCAACAGTTCGCAGGGAGCCCCAAATTTACTTAGACCAGCCTTGTAAAAACCCCTACAATTATACTGTAATAATTACATTAAAAAGAAAACTAGTCATCAACGCAATCCATATTGTCATTTATAAACGAACATACATTAAGTGTTTGAAATTGCTAGTCTTACCAAGTCCTTAGAGAACCTCTCCATTTAAAAGACGTCCAAGTTTCTCCAGAAGAAATCCATCTTCTTATTTGCCAAAGATTTATAAATAATATTTGATGTACTTTTAAACTCGTCTTGTTGCACTTCTCTGGACATTTCAGAGGCAAGTAAAGTTTCTTATATATATGAATGATTTGATTTACCTTACCCTCGCTCGTCTGGCCAACCAGGCAGTCCCCCGAGTTACCAGAAGATGGAAGGGGCAGTTGTAAACCAGCAACAGTCGGCAACACACCCAAATTAGGAATCCCAAGAAGGACCCGGAGACATTTTTCGATAGCGGCCAGGAGGGAATCCCCGAGAAATTTTCAAGCATATTTCTCCCAGTGATGTTAGAGTTTTCCCGAGGAGGACTCCCCAAAGGGATGGTTGGTGGTGTCTCCCCCCTAGGATGATGGTGTTGGACTATAAGGGCCACTTGATTCGACAATTTGAGCAGAACAGTCTGATCACGGACGTGAATATTGTTTTGCGGCACTCATTCATTACACATTGGCAGTTCCAACAGTTTTTATTCTGACGATCTGACTAAATGAAGTACGGAAATTTGACGCATGAAGATATAGATAGGCCTTTTAATTGCGTGCATGCAATTAGGTTTTGTTTTTAAGGATATACTTTTTATAATTACTTTATCTGCCTTCCATTTAAGGTAAAAGAACTAAAAAGTGGTCTATTGGAATATTTGTGGAAACATTAAACTTCAGGCTTCAAATAATAGGCACTTGCATGGAATAAAAACATAACTTAAGGAATAAACACGCAGATTCAAATACACCTCTCATCTGCCCCCCCCACTTAAAAATTACTCTATACATTGGATCACGTGACAGTTACAGAAATCTCCTCAACATTTAGGAAAAACCACCCTCAGCACACCCGACTGGGATTGAACTCCGATCTCACCGTCTTCAGCAGTATAGTATATTGCGAGAGTAGCGCCTTAATCCATGCGACCACCGAAGCGTGTGAAAGGATTAGTCAAACAAAAATTTGTGCCACGGGAATTAAATAATTCTAAAGTTAGTTTCATCAAATCTAGTAAAACCAACTCCTCGGATCAGTCAGTGCCACGTTTGTCTATTGAGCTATGGATTCCGGGTTCGATTCACAGCTTGACTAACATTTTTTTTTATCATGGGTGGAATCGGGGCTTCTGCTTCAAAAATGATGAATAACGGCCGAGTGATTGGATAGTGAGACTGTTCTATAGATAAATAAATGTTTTAGTCATATTTTGATAAAATTATCAGTCGATTGAGAAAGTGCGCTGTTAAAATACCAAATAAAATAAACCTGCTTCGGCGCTCAATTGACCTAAGGTGTCACCACGTATAGAAGCAAAGGGGCTTGAGTTTGATAACCGGCAGGGACATAAAGTTATTATTTGTGAACTTGCAGTCTCGAGTTCTGACTGTTTTATATGTCTTAGTTAAATAATAATAATAATATTTAGCACTACGTCTTACTACCCGTTCGGGTTATACGCTTAAGTACTAATTACGCTAATGGATTAGGAATTGGTAAGGTTACATTTAGAGGAAGTGAACCCGCATTTGCATGGAGGGAAAGTGGAAAACCATTTAGGAAAAACCACCCCCAGTTCACCCGACCGAGATTCGAACCTCGATCTCCCCGTCCTCGGCGGTCGAGCTCAACACGACTAGCGCGTTAGCCAACTACGCCACCGAGGCGGGTTCTCTTAGTTAAAAAGTTAGTTTGTAGGTCATGTGCTGGTAGAACAAGTTGATTTGAGAAAGTGCACGTAATCATAATAAAGACAAGTATAATAAAATATTAACCACTTTGGATTATGTATCCCTCAAAAGTTGGTGGAGTAGCAAGAATTTTCAGATAAGGACCCCGAGGGCGATACCAGTCCCTAATTTTTAAAAATATTTCTAGCTTTTTTTATCTATATAATGTGCTTTTATTTTTCATTGATTTTTGTTAGTACCATTTAGCAAAATAATAGCCTAATTGATACATTTCTTTATGTAATAAACTAAAATTAAATCCCTTTTAAAAACATCCAATCTGATAAATTATGGCACTTTCTATTTACTAACACAATAAAGATTAAACTTGTATCAATTTGTTTCATTTTATTAAGTTCAACTGACGTAAATTAAAACAAACCGTACAAAACAAATTATTTCATTTATACATGTTATCAATAGTTGTGTGAACACTGGCTGCCACCAGCACGTCCGCTCGAGGGTTGAATATGTTTTCATTATAAAAAATAATATTTATTTTGCTACTCATATGAAGCACTACCTACTCAAACTTGATTTTTGAATTAAATTGTTGAGGCCATTAAAAAAATTCCCATATTCAGCTATTATCCTTTAATTATCAATTTTTTAGTTAAAAAAAGCATACAAACTTATTTGTTTTATAAAATACTCCTCAGTTAGCCATTTTGAACAAACCACAAAAATAAAAAAATATCAAATTTAAAAAAATGGCATTAGACTGTCTTTAATTTCAGAGCTAGAGATAAAATTACAATTTCACCTTGATGTATGACCATAAATACCAAGTTTGAACGAAATGTAGCCCAAGTAAAGACGGACTTGTAAAAAAAAGTTGTTTTTTTAGTTCGGGAGGTAAAAAATGTTCACGATTACAATACTCTCTATACATGCAAACGCAAAAAAAAAAAAAATTGATAAATGCCTAAAATAGGGCAGTTAGTATTTGAAATGTCCTAAATGTATTTCATAAAACTATCAAAGAAAAAATAAACTTTTAATCCGAACTAGGAGAGAATTGAGACTGTTCGGATTAGCCAAAATTCGCACTAACCGGGAAAATACGGACGGGTCTTGGGGGAGAAAGTGAGTGAGTGCACTTTCCCGCTCGTCCGTAGCATTTACAATCATTTAACAGATGGATAACACGCCATTTTTACCGTAGTTCTACAGTGCTGCAATTATTATTTTTAGTCAAAGAGAAACACATCGAGTTGACTACCGCTTGTAAATATTAAACATTTATTTTCAATTGATCACAATTCAATTGTAATGAGTTGGTTATCAATAAAATAAATTTAATTTTGATAGGATTTTTTTTAATCCTCCATTAATAATAAGTCGACTACTTTTCACACGTAAAAAAATGACAGTAAAGTTATTATCTATGGCTTACATTAATATGAATGTTTTTTTATGAAACAATAGTTCATCCTAAGATTTTGTCTAAAGAAACGTATCATGGAGTTGTAAAGAAAAAGTCCCATTATCTTTTTCTTTCTCGCCTAATGAAAAGTAAACAAAGCACTTGCATTCTTGAGAGAGAGAAGCGGAAAGCAAGAGTTAGAACAATACAATCTAGGCCTATACATGCACATACGTCCTTTCTCGCAAAGTAAATAACTAATAGCCTGTCTCCTGCCAGGGGTAACAACAGCTGTACCTTGATTCACTTACAAGTGAACATTTGGAATAACCTTTTGGAAAATTACAAAACCCAATTTTTTTTGTCAACATTGCTAATATTTACCACGAAACTATCATTGTTAATTTATAAATAATCATACTATCGATCAAAAGTATTAATTAAAGATCCCATGACTTGACGTATGGGTACGTTTAAGCCTATTATATAGATCTATCAACTTTTTATAACCATCAAACACGTCCATCCTATTTTGTTTGATAGGTGCAAAAATGCCAAATTAATATTAGTATATTCTATATTAAATGTGTGTGACTATTTCTACTATAGAAGACAGGAAGATGTCACCTTCATGCATTGCATTCTTCACAAATATTTCCTATTTACCTGAGTGGGCTTCCTTCACAAAATTTGCGCTTTTCAATTTATTTTTATCAATTTCCATTTTTATAAAGTCATTTAGCAACCGGGCCTAGTAATTGTTAAACCAGATATGAACAAAAGTAAGAATACTAATACGGTTATATGCAGCTTTCATTATAAGGCAGTGTAGTTTAAATGAGTGAAATCATTCATATCTCGTATATTTTCTCAGAAACTAGAAGTTATACTTTTTAAATAAACACCAAATGAAATAATATCTTAGAGACCTATAAGCCTAACTTCAGTTTTTAGTACAATATTTGAACGAATATTACCAAAACGCCTTCACACATTTTTGTAACAAAATAAAACGTTACCTTCTTCACAAGCGGAAATTAGACCAGGCATATAAACATCAGATCAATTACTATTAAAGCTGTTATCTTTTGTTTACAATCAATTTAAAAAAGATCGGTCATCTTGTTTGGTGTTTATTTATTTCGAAAAGACCTTCGATAATGGCACCAAGGACTTGTTTATAAACTTAATAAATTAGGAATACATATTTACTATATACGAATAATATCTTTCTTCCTCTTCGACCGCAGAGCTACTATTGTCATCAAAGATTCCTTTCTCAGGAAATTAAAATAATTTTCTTGAATCCCGCAAGGGTCAGTTATTTCTTCTTGGTTGTACATACGAGTGTATATATATATATATATTGCTGAAATGTCCAAACTTTGAATTAATAAATTCATAGTTTTCAGTACGCAGATGACGCAGGATATTTGGCGACCTGTGGGATAATACCAACAACAAACAAATTACTAAAAAGGCAAATCGACAAAGTTCTAAACGTATAATAGTTGGGACAGTTGGAGTGTTTCAAAAAATGCAGCAAAAACTGACATACGCTTTGGACCAACTTAAATTAACAAATGACTCTTTAAGGCTTCCGTTGAATTCGTGTGTAGACAAGCGTTTATATGTGTTTTATTGTCAATTTTTTCTAAGTTATTCCTTTGTTTGGACTAGTGTTTCATGCAGTGTTGAGCCATTGTGGAACTTTCCAAGGCGACCACATGGCTGCTCAATCTTTCCTACCCAATGAGAATGGTTTACACAAGCGTTAGTTAGGAGAGTTTGCGAAAAGTTTTAATTTCATTTAATGCGAGCAAAAAATTAACAATTTTGTGCGTGGCTCAAGGAAAATTTTCATTTGTTTCAATGAGAGGAGGGATTAAAATTAACGTATTCACTCAATTAATTTCAAAACCAAACTAAAATGAAATATTGTGTTCATGTTTATCTACTGCGTTGAATTGCATTTTACATAACTTAGGGAATATTATTGTATAAAATGATACATTTAATTTCTAGTTTTTTTTAGACCTATTTTTCTAGTGCAGTGTATTTATTATTGTTATTTTTCCTTATAGTTCAGAATTCCAAACATTTATGTATGGGTCTTGCTCAGAGGAGAATTTGCAATTAGCTTTACAAGCTATAAAAAATGATTCTTCGGCCGTACGCCCTGCAAGTAGACAGTTAAAAATCCCTGAATCCACCTTGAGAAATAGGCTACAGAGAAATGTGTTAGAAAGCATATATTTGGTCCAAATTCACAACTAGGTGTCGATACGGAAAACGAGATTATCCCGTCAAATCAAGAAACTTCATACAGTTGGGCTCGCGCCAACACAACGCGATATAAAGCATCTGGCATACTTTTTAGAGGAAAAACAGCGTAAGAAACATACTTTCAATATCGAACTGAAGATGGCCGGGAAAGCTTGGTTCGCATAGTTTATGCGGAAAAATCCATATTTAAGTGTCAGGGAAGCGCAAGGAATCGATCGAGCAAGAACAGAAGGCATGAATCGTGTGGAAGTTAAAATATCTTTAATTCTTTGTACATCTTTTTTTTTCTAACCGAAAATGATCTGCAGAAACCAGGTTGCATCTGGAACTGCGACGGGATTGGGCTATAAATGAATAACGAACTCGGTAAAGTAATTGCAGCGAAAAGCAGTAAGGATATCTATATCGTCACCGTCACCGAAAAAGCAGAGACCGTCACTATTCTGACTTGTCGCAATGCGAAGAGGCAATTTTTTTTAACCCCTTTTTGTATTTTTAAAGACGTTTACACAAAACCTACATTTGAGAGAGACGCACCACCAGGTTTAGTAGTGAAGATGAGAGAGAGAGCGTTTATATCAACAAAGAGTTAGTTATGGTTTGGATGACAACACTTCATCCCAAGAAAACCAACAGATAAAATTTGTTTACACTTGATGGCCATATTTCTCATATGAACAGCCCATACATGCTGCAAGTCGCCGCAGATAATGATTTTATCATCCTTAACTTGCCCAGTCATACGACACATTATCTACAGCCTTTGGATCGGGTTGTATTTAAGACTTTAAAAAACCAATTTCAAAGATACTTTTGGAAAGTTGGTCACGGTTCGAAAAGGAACAGGAAAAATTACAAGAAAGTATTTCAGGAAACTTTTAAATTCAGCATGTTCTCGCTCAGCTAACGTTCAACTCGCAACCTCTGCCTTCCGTGCCGCTGGCATTTATACTCTAGACATTGATGCGATTCTCGAAAACACCTTTTGTTATCCTGTGATCAAGATGCAGTAAACAACCTCCTAGCATACCTTCAGTCACTCCATATGTTCCAACAACCACACCGATTACATCAACGCTTCTCATTATGGTAAGTTCGCATCCCTCTTTAGATATTTTACCCAAATGTCAGCCGTCAACATCTCCACAAGTTAAATTGACACCATATAACGTACTAAAACAAATCTCACCAATTCCCCACAGTTTAAAACATTCAAAAGTATAAAGGACGCAGAGTGCAACAAACGTCACTGATTATGATTACATCAATAACAAAAGAAATAAGAACGAAGCCGATTTAAAAGAGAGAAAAAAAACAGCAAAATATAAGAAACGAAGTGTCCGTGACCCATGGAAATCTAACTTAACAAAAAGGATTAAAAGTACAAGACGTAAAAGGTCGAAATATGATTCTACTATACCATCGATCTCTTCTGGTGAAGAAAAATATGAAATTGAATTTCTGTCAGACCAAGTCAGGGAAACCAATAGTGACGAACGCGCATAGAGCTTAGAATTTTACTATGTTAAAACTTCAAAATTGTACTGGATGAAAAGTATCTCATGCAACTTGTTCTATGTATGAAGAACAACAACAGTATTTACTGACTGAGGTGTCGAAACGAATTACAGGAATTTGTATTCGAATGGTACCCCATGGTAAAACAAATTAATATTATTATTATCATCATTACCTTTAATATTTTGTAGTAATAAAATATTCAATAAACTTTCTAGTCACAATTTATAATACATTTTGATCTAAATAAGTAATGTACATTTGTTTTCAAACAAAATCAATCTCATCTACCCGATTAGGAGAGATTGCTTGAAATAGAATTTGAAAAAATGCTTTGGCTTATCAAATATAAAAAGTAAAACTGAATATTGGTCACTAAATAGATCTATACCTCAAATATCAAAGAATTATGTGTAAACTATTTCTAAAAAAAAAATTCAATTTTTAAAGATTTTTTACGAAATGAACAAAATCTTACCTTAAACTTAAGTTATAGAATTATATCACTGGCTGAAGGTAAGGTGTATCCTTTCAATGGCCCGCTTACCTCACTTTTGTGATAAAAATGAAATTGCTATATAAATAAAAACAAGAGAAAACCTATCAAACTCACTTCTTGGTATTTATTTCTAACATTAAATCTACTCCGACCTTGACCATACTAAAAGTTGATCACGACCTATCATCTCGCAGTGCACTCAAAAGTATATTTTAACATTAAAGAATCATAAAACATTAAGGTCTTTATCAAACTACCAAGTAATCAGAAACATTCGGGCGTCTCCCAGTAAGAATAAAAATCCAATCAAACCTTTCACACCGATCAAGTCTCGGGTTCGATGCCCCGAGTACAACAACACAAGAGTAAGGGAGGGCAAAGTCGACAGGCGAGAGAAACCATCTAAGCTTCCTTCCGGAATATTCATCAGTTCACAAACTACGACCCAATAACCTCCATTCCCCCACGCTCTCACCCTATATCGAACCCTACCCCTTCTCAGATAATCACCTACCAGCTGATTTCGCATCTCCACTCCCCCTAGACCATACCGGTACATCACGGTCAACTTCCTCTCCTCACACCCGTTTCCTCAACGACAACAAACTCCCATACTTGGATCACTCTCTCCCTAAACTCCCTCACCCTTTTTCCATCGCTAAACATCATCTATCCAAAACCAATACACCCTCTTCCGGAACCAAAATGCATCATGGTAAATGTCACTGTACCTATTGCAAGGAATCAATTCCTAGATACCCGCCTCGGTGGCGTAGTTGGCTAACGCGCTAGTCGTGTTGAGCCCGACTGCCGAGGACGGGGAGATAGAGTTTCGAATCTCGGTCGGGTGAACTGGGGGTGGTTTTTCCTAAATGGTTTTCCACTCTCCCTCCACGAAAATGCGGGTTCACTTCCTCTATTCAACCTTCCCAATTCCTAATCCATTAGCGTAATTAGTACTTAAGTGTATAACCCGAACGGGTAGTAAGACGCGGTGCTAAATTATAATAATTCCTAGATACACATTTCCCCCACTCCCTCCGTAAGCAAGAACATGACTACGTGGATGCTTAGTGGACACTAGCGTCGGTTTGATTGCCTCATCATAGGTTGAAAGCTGGAGCGATAGTGTGCTCGGGACCACTAAGTATTCACCAACGTGTCTGCATACCGCCCTAAGTTGGTACTTAGCTGACCGACTGACAGAACAGAAGGAACTAAGAAGAGTAAAGTGCAAGATGACGAAGACTCCCCTTCCCCTGGATGATAAGCACAACCAAGACACGGATGTTGGGAACGCGAGAAAAGGCCAGTCAGTGTTTTGGCAATTTTTATAGCAAAACTTTATAAACAAATAAAATATTGCTTCAGTACAAACACATAGTTTAATTTTCTTGACATTGTGATATCAATAGTAGTTAAGTATCTGTTATTATTAGATGGCAACATTTTTAAAAGAAGAGAAACGTTGTTATTAAATCCCAAGACACCCTTGACAGTTATTCAAGGACTGTTGAAGAAAATTAAACTCTTATGTTTGTATTGAAGAAAGATTTGATTTATTTTAACCAAAAAAAAAAGTGTTAATATAAAACTGCAAAAACACCTTTTCTTGCGTCACCTTATTCCCCACCTTAATCAGACCAATGAGACTTTTAACAAATACGAATCGACTGAACGAGCAACAATGTGGTCCGAAGGGATTCGAGATCGGATCTATTTGATTTACCACCGGGACACATTCTTCAACTGCATATTTTAAATTTATCCGTGGTTTTCTGAGCGAACTGTAATATAGGAATCAATCATGTTTCCATTTGGCTTTAAATTACGTTCACAATTAAATCCGGTGTTCAAGGCCTACTCTTTTGAATCAATCATCTTTTATATAGCTGGATTAGCGAGTGGAACTATTGACATATTGTTCTTTAGTACTTACACAATTAGATAAAAAGATTTGAATTCCCAGAATCAATTAAAATCACCGTTTTTACCTTAAGGGCGTATTTCAGTAGCTTAACCTTCTCGTTTAATTTTAATTAAATTAATTTAAAACTGGTTTTAAAAGATTGGCAGTACATATCAATGTAATAAAATAAGTTCGTATCAAATTAACTTTAAATATTACTATTTAAATTTGGAAAATAATAATATGTAACCTTATTATTATGTATATTTTATTTGAAAAATTGATTCTATTTTTGTTATTTAAATTGAATCATTTTACTTTTTTTATTTTTTTTTACTTTTAGATTTTATTCCAAACAATTTTGCGTAGTCACTTTTCCTTGTGTTATTTTAAATAATAATTTCAATAAAATACTGAACAATTCTCACTGGCGTTGTGTGAAAATAATATTTAATTTTGCGTGTGAATTTGCACTTAACTCGTTTTTCGCGCTATTAGTTCACTATCTGCATCGGTGGGCAATATAACAAACTGTCAGGATTATTTTGTATAGCTTTTCGGGACATGGAGATTGGGGTTTGAATCCAGAACAAGTGTTACTATGGGTATTTTTCCTTAAATGTTTTCCACTCTCCGTCCACGCAAATACGGGTACATTTAATTAGAATCTTACCATACTCATTCATTAATTACGTTAATGGAATATGGATGAGTGAGAGGAAATGTACCCACGTTTGCGTAGAAGGAGAGTGGGAAACAATTAAAAACTACGGTGGTTTAATTCGAATATACCTGACGAATAGTAAAACTTTGTGGAAAAAGCAAGGTCAAATCAACAAATTATTTCCACGTTTGCTTCTTTTTTTATTTTATTTTTCTAAAGGTTTGATTGTTAATAACCCAAAGAGAATTTGTATGTGCCATACGGACTAAACAAGACGAAACAAAAAGTTTCGGATCCCGTCTACCCGCCCCGTTCCGACGTGTCTGGTAAGCTCTAGATCTAGATGGTATGGGTAGGGTAACAACCCTTAGTGGAGACAGGGCAGGGCCGTGCCTGGCTGTGTTGAACGCAATCAATACTCTCGTTGCCTCGCCGCCAGGGCTGGCCAAACACGCCCTAACTCACCCCCCCTGGCCCAGACAGTCGCACGCAACAAGTAGACCACAATAGCACACCCAACATTTGCTTCCGGGAGAAACAAAAGAAGAGGAGAGAGCGATTTTAACGTGAGACGGAGTTGTTTGTAGAGATCACTTTTATATTGTGTCCACAGGAAAAAAAGCTTCTATAAATAGTGGGTTTCTTAAAACTGTGCAAACCTTTATAGTTTCGTTTCAAATAGCGTTTTAGATGTAACTCTTGATATTGACATTTGAGACAATTTTGATTTGTTTTTAGTGTATTTAAAAAAAAAATCGTAATCTGGTTGAGATTTTTTATTTTTTATATATAGTATCGATTATCATTATCATTATTACTATTATTATTATTACCCGCCTCGGTGGCGTAGTTGGCTAACGCACTAGTCGTGTTGAGCTCGACCGCCGAGGACGGGAAGATCGAGGTTCGAATCTCGTTCGGGTGAACTGGTTCTTTTTCCTAAATAGTTTTCCACTCTCCCTCCACGCAGATGCGGGTTCACTTCCTCTAAATTCAACCTTCCCAATTCCTAATCCATTAGCGTAATTAGTACTTAAGCGTATAACCCGAACGGTTAGTAAGACACGGTGCTAAATAATAATAATTATTATTATAATTATTAATTTCTTTGATTCCCGATACGGAGCATCGGGCCGCAACAAATCTTCGCTACTCTTTGTTATTCCTTGTTGCGGTTTCTGTGATAGGTTAATTTCAGGTGGGAGCGGGTTATCAGCCCCCCTATACCCCCCTTTTCATGTATTTCTATGGGCGAGTGAGAAAGAGCCTTTAAATTTTGACTAAACATACCTCCTAGAGATCTTTTTACATGCCACAATAAACATGGGACCGACGGCTTTGCTTCCCCACCGAAAGAAATAATTGGGCTACAAATTTTTTTATCAACTGCAACTTTACAATGATAAGTTATTTCGTATCTCAAATAGTTGCGGAGAAATGATGAAACTGGGAAAATTTCCCCCATGTAAAGTACCCTCAAAGTTATTTTCATTAGAAAATGAGCATTGTCATCTTGTTTATAATAATAAACAGTGTCTAGGTATAAAATGTAATCAAAATCGTTAGAGCGAATTTTGAGAAAATAAATTTTTTTTTCTCTTTTTGACCTTCAGTAAACTACTCTTCATTTTAGGGTTAGATGTATAGTTCCAAAAAAAAACCTCGGAAGGACCTTATGGAAACCCTAAATACCAACTTTTAGCCCAAAAGGTAAAATAGTTTCGGCTCTAGCCCGAGGTACAGACGACATTGCAAAAACAACTTTTTTGGTTTCAAGGGGTCATGAAACGTCGACATTTATCAAAATCTCGAGTTAGATTTTTTTGACGATCCCAATACTTTTTCCCCGAGGTGTCGAGAGAAAGTAAATAGGACTAGATCATAGCTATACTAACTATTCAAGATTAAGTATATTACTTATTAGCATGTATGTATATATTAGTTTACTATTCTAAAATATATGCCTTTCAAGGGTTGCATCAACAATACCTTCGTGTGTTAGATCTTAACCAATTCAAAGTATTGTGTCAATATTAATAATTACAACCAAAATTATATTTATTCAAAGTTATGTTTCATTGTGTTGTAAATATTTACCTTATGATCTTGTTCAATCTTTCTTACATAAGCTCGTTACTTTAATTTTATGGGCGTTAAAAAGTACAGAGATAACAAGTTATAACGTTACGGTATTTTTGAGATATAATTGGTATTTATATCCCCGTGATCGAGCGCCAATTATTATGATATTTTATTTGAATTAATACAACTGATAATATTGCAAACGATTTATTGGAGTGATTTTATCTTCTTATACAATTTTACTTGAAATACAGTTTATGTTCTGTGTATTCTTTGTATATAAGTTAGTAGTACTATCGTAATATTACACGTACTCTAGGTTTATGTCGCCGATACTTTGTGCGTATGAATATACAGAGTAGTCACATAAATCTACAAACAGCTTATATATGACATACCCCTTGCCCCGTGAACCTCTCGTGACCAGTGTCAAAACCAACAAATCGAAAGCGTCCCTGCGACAGGTATCTTGAAGGCTAGCTTCCTATTGGGTATAGGAAACTAACGTTTCTTGCTTGTTTGCTAAATACTACGGAGTTAAATTTTGAAATAAAAAATAAGTTTTAATGGTGCAATCCTTCTACATATTTCTGAAAAGCGCGTGATTTACCATGGATGAAGTCTTAAAATGATAATTTACATAAAATTTATTGAAGAAAAATACCTTCATCCATGACTTTTTAAATATATGAGAGCGGTCCAAACCAGTATCATTACAAAGTCTTATTTTCAATAACTAAAGTCTTCGAAATTCCCTCCACTGTGTTAATTCCATTTGGTTTATTTCTTTTGTCTATTGAACAGTGATAAATGAAAATATTCGTCCCATATGCGTCGTGTGCTGGGATAATGAAAAGGTATTGACGCAATATCAACGGTTTGGAATATTGACAGTTTCTTTCACATGTCTTCTTCTTGTGATGTCACTTTGGTTGGTTGAACATTTCTCTCCACACTTCTTTGTTTTATCCAGCGAGTTTTCTAAGAATACGTGTCACTAACTGTAACTTTCTTTTGGTTTAAAACAACACAGGTGTCTTCTAGTTGCTGCCGTGTTGAGAAGCATCTACGTAAAAACTTTTCTGAATTTCGTTAATCCACATCACCAGGTAATCATTACCGGTATTATAAAGTGTTAGTACTTCTGCCAAAAAGTATTCAGCCTCTTTTGGGGAAACAACTTCTGCATTCAAAATGTTGTTTTTATACTAATAGAAATAAAGTTTGCTTCAAATAGTTCCTTTATGATATTTTTTTGTTTCTTTAAGAGTTAACAGAACCTCAATTTTGTTTTCTTCACCCCCCTCAATTTTTAATATATTGATACTCAGAGCGTTAGTAGAGTGTAGAGTAAATAAAAGTAAGATCACGTAAAAAAATGTACAATTCTAATCGTATAATTATAAGCTATTAACAGTGAGTCAATGATTTCAAACCATTACAGCTCACGAGTTATAAGGGTTCAAACTTACTATTTTATGCTTTTACGTACCATTCATTGTTAGGGTACAGTAATTAATGTATTGGGCTAAAATTTAGTATAACTAGACATTCATATGACGTGTATGCAATGAAATATTAATAATAATATTTACACTATTATTAAAATAAACTTTAGTAATATCAATATAGATTATAAAAATGTATATATATATATATTAGTATTTTACAGATTAATTTATTATATTAATATTATTAGATTATTAGTAATAAATTACTATTATTAATATTATATATATTTAATTGTGTACGTACTTCATGGATCCTCGCTTCTCCTATTAAGTAGAAGTGACGATTACAAGCACATACAAAGTTAAATAAGGAAGTTTTGGGAGGGATGAGACATAAGAGAAATATATAAGTTTAACAAATCAGTTTAATTAAATGTAAACAATAGAAATAGAATTACATATATATCTAAATACATTTTTGATCAAACAGTCCATAGTTATTATAGATGCATTTTCAAGGTTGTTAGTCGATATTTTATCGTATAGCAAAATCACGAATTATTTTTTCTAAATAGCTTAAATTTGAATCTAAGCTTAATTTTTCCCATTGGAAGTAATTGAAAATTGGGACTCAATTTACAATTTTCTTAAAACACCAATTTTGTACATACGTGTATTTGGCATAAGGGCTATAATATTTTCACTTAGCACCTATTTAGTTACTAGACCGAATGACAGCAGTATTCACGGCTGAAACAATTTTTTAAGCATTTGGGCATGTTAAACATCAAGTTTTATTTCATTCGAAATGGAGGGATGGGACTGTTTTGATTTGGACAATGTGGCTATATCTGGTTAAATTTGGGACAGCTGCAACCGAATATCTGGCTCTGTATTAAGAAGGGATCTGTATTTTGTTTTAGTAGCCACATAGGCAGAGAATCCTTATTTACTTAAGTTGTTGCAAAGGGCTGAACAATGATTTTTGCTTTATCTGACAAAACTTAAAATTCGTCTCTTAGCTGACACTAAAATTCTGATAGTGACTTCTTCGTTGCAAAATTATCTTTTATCGTAAAATTTGGTGTCAAATTAATTAAGCACTCATACTGCTGCGATGTCAGCGAAGCTTTTCCAACACAACAGAGCATGGCCTTACAGACCAAAAGTATTATTTTATTTTTTATTATTTATTATTATTATTATTGTTTTGAGCCCCGTCGACACAGTGAGGTCATTAGAGCCTTTATTAATAAGAGAAACACAGTAAAATCACCATAGGGGAGAGACACACAACATAGTCCACCTGTTAGAATAAAAAGGTGGAAACATAGAATATAAAATTATATACAATATCAATTAAAAACAGTAATTCTCAACAATATAAGAGAGTGCCCATTTGAGACACTCCACAGGAGAGATCAAATGGGCTATTAGTATAAAAGAAGTGATCCACCTGCTAAAATAAAACCACAGGTATATACACTACATTAAAAATACAAAACAAACATATTAAAATATAACAAATTAAAATTATTAAACATGTTAAAATAATACGTTAAAAAGACAAAACAAATTTGAAACAACAAAACAAACATATCAAAATATACTAAAATGTTAAAAAGTTCTCAATATGAGATAAAATCCAGATGAGTCACTTTATAAAAGTGACTCAAATGGCATTAAAAAGATTCGCCTGGCGTATAAAACGGAGTAAACAAATAACTCCATCCGCACTATCGCGTAGTAAAAAGCGTAGGTCACCTTTAAAATCAAGAGCCAGGCGGATAGGGGCATATTTACGACACTCCACCAAAATGTGGTACACACTAAGGGGAACATCGCAAAACTCACACACTGGAGGTGGATCCCTTCTTAATAAAAATCCATGGGTCAATGATGTGTGTCCGAAGCGGAACCTTGTCACGATGACCTCCTCTCTTCTAGACTTTCGTATAGAAGAGGGCCACCGCGACACTTCTACGTCTGTAAAATTAGACCCCCACACCAGGTTATGTGCGTTAAAATCCCCCTAGATGATATAGGGGCGGGAAGTTGTATAAAGAAGGCATCTAGGCTCCTCTTTGAAACACGTTCACCTGGTGGGAGGTAGATGCAGCATACTATCACTTCCATAGCAAGGGAGATTCTGATAGCGATCACTTGTAGATCCGACACGATATTAATATGTTTATGATATATATTACTACGTGCAAGTATAGCCACACCTCCGCTAGCCCGATCAAAGAATGGCTTGTCGGTACGATATACATCGTACCCACGAAGCATCGGGTTTTCAGTTGGACGGAAGTGGGTCTCCTGCAAACACAAGATGGTAGGATGCAGGGAGGAAATTAGTAGTTTAATTTCCTCTACACGAGCATAGAAACCCCTACAATTTCATTGTAGTAGCGACATTTTTTATTAATATAAAATTTAATTATCCTCGCAATCCATAACATTATCTCTTAAAAATAAAAACTGATTGAGGACCTTTTTAGGTCCTCTTGCCTTTCCCAGTCTCTCCTGGACCTCCCGCTTCAGGAGAGGCTTTGAATTATTCTGGAAAGACTGGGTCACTGGGTCCTTACGCGAAGGATTTATTAAGGCCTTCGACGCTTTCTTCATTGTAATTTTGTCGGCGGTCCCTCGCTGGTCCTTCCTCAAGGCACCAGTGGTATCCGCCTTTGCGACCTCACCTGTACCACCATTCACTCCAACCTCCGGAGTCCCACAGAGGCGGGATTGAGCGGCTCTACAACGGCCGCAAGTAATTTAAGGCCTCGAGGAGGGCTCGGGGGTGTACCCCGAATAGAGCTAGAGGGTATTCTCCAAGTAGGGCTCGGGGGTGTGCTCCGAGGAGACCTCGGGGGTATAGGCGTGGAGACGATCTCATTGGAGGCGTCGCCTCCTGCACAAATCTTGGCGCTTGTTGGCTTGGAGTTTCTCGAGTAATGACGAGAGGCAAAGGTCAAGAAGATGACTTTAAAACGTTGACCGCGCAATGGCAGTTGGCACAATTTATATTTTGGCTGACAATCTGACTATATGATGTGTGAAATACAGGAGCTTGACTGAATAAGTATTCTTTGCCTGCCACGGCATATGAAATCTTCTTTTCAGTTTGAATCTCCAGGACTTTGTTCTCAGCTTTCCATTTCGAACAGTCCCGAGACCAGGCAGAATTCGGACCCTTGCAGTTCACGTAGAGCTTAGGAGACTCACACGGTGTATCATGAGCCTCTTCACCGCAATCTGCACAGGTTGGCTTACCACAGCATCACAGCTTCGTATGACCAAACTCCTGGCACTGAAAGTAGCGCCGTGGGTTAGGGACATACGGCCGGACCCTAAGCACGTGGAAACCTGCTAGAACCTCCTTTGGAAGGGTAGGAGTCGCAAATGTAAGGATATAGGTATCCGTCTTTTTTTTTCTTAAGTATTCTTTTTTGTGACTATTCTATAAACTTCGGTAACATGTTGAGGGGCAAGTTCCTCACAGATATCCTCAATGCTCACGCAGTCGAGGTCATAGCAAGTGACCACTCCCTTGCAAACATTGAGGAACCTGTGTGGCTCCACCTTTACCTTTAAATGTGCTGAATTGCTCAACGGTATCTCTGTTATTCGCATTACGTTTACAGTCTGGACGTCATTTATGGTCTGGATCATCACAGTGCCATCTCGCAGTTTTCTTATAGAGACCTCTGACTTTGCAGCACCATTTATCACTCTTTCGAGGATAAATGGGCTGGCACGTTTC
>CABFWO010004550.1:45072-62533 GCA_902155825.1 Timema genevievae
TTTTATTTTATTTAAGTGTTTTTGGTTTTGGGGGGGGCAAATCCGGGTGTGAAATGCCAAGCGTATTTTCTCTGATCTTCTTATAATAAGGGGGGGGGGGGGAGCAGATATGTTGTAACCATTAAACCCGCATCCTCTTGGATATGAGTTTAATATATTCTGGTGTGCCTTTTGTAAATCATGGAACAGAAAGACGCACGAACCCACAATTATCATTAAAAAACACCTCCAAAAGGTTTCTTGAATCATATAATATTTCAAAAATTTCTGAGGCGGACCTTGGAACCCCACCAAACCGCCCCCCCTACCCAGCTTGTATGAATTTTGATCATAAGACGCTACTGAATACATTGTCAACACGTCCTTGATGTGGTGTTTTGACTAGCAACTGTTTTACTATTCTCTTTTCGTCTGCTATGGCTCAAAACTTTGTTGCTCGTCATTCAAAATTATAAGAGCCTAGGCCTACAAGTCGCTAAAGCAGACATGTTTTATAATAATAAAAATTTGGTTATTTAGAAAAGTTGACAAGCCTAAACAATCTACTCCAAACATTTATTATTAACAAAAGTAGCAAATTGTTTATTATTATTATTATTATTATTATTATTATTATTATTATTATTATTATTATTATTATTATTATTATTAAGGTTTAAAGACCCATCAACACAGTGAGGTCATTAGGAACTTGAACAATATTAAAAACATAGTAAAATCCCCATAGGAGAGAAACATTATAATTCACCTGCAGAATATACAGGTGAATACACAATATACAAAACAATAAATGATATAAATATAGAATAAATCTCACTATGATATCTGAGACACTCCATAGGAGCGCTCAAATGGGCTCTTAGTACAAAGTGAGTGATACACCTGATTAAAAAAACCACAAGTGTAACACTGCAATTAAAAAGACAAAACAAACATGTTAGTGTGTACTAAAATTGTTAAAACGACAAAACGAACATATTAAAATGTATTAATGTGTTAAAAAGATCTCAATGAGTTAAATCCAGATGAGTCACTTTACGAAAGTGACTCAAATGGCACTAAAAAGATTCGCCTGGCGTATAAAATTAAGTCAACAAATAACTCCTTCTGCACTGTCGCGTGGTAAAAAAAAAGGTCACCTTTAAAATCAAGAGCCAGGCGGATAGGGGCATATTTACGACACTCCACCAAAATGTGGTACACACTAAGGGGAGCATCGCAAAATTCACACACTGGAGATGAATCCCCTCTTAATGAAAATTCGTGGGTTGGAAATGTATGTCCGACGCGAAGTCTCGTCACAATGAGATCCTCTCTTCTAGACTTTCGTATGGAAGAGGGCCCCTTCGACACACCGTCTGTGATCTACCGCAGCTTGTTCTGAGCAGGGGTCGAGACCCACTGCTCGTGCCAGGTGCGTAAAACTCCACGCCGAACATAACCCTTTAGATCTAAAAACATGACACCCAAACTCGACTTCGGAGGAAGGCATGCTGCTGCCTCCTTGGCCGCCTGGTTCGCCAGTTCATTCCCTGAGAGACCGGCATGACCAGGAATCCAGCAGAAGGCGAACCGGGTGCTTAATTAATCAATTTTTAAAATTTGCTCATGTATCATCTGCACGAGGGGATTCCAGGAGTAGAGAGTGGACAATGCCAACAGAGCACTCATGGAATCCGTGCAGATGTGAACAGAACGGTGACACTTACGATAAACAAAACATAAAGATTTAAGAATGGCGTATAATTTAGCGGTAAAAAAATGGATTCACCAGGTAAGCCAAATTTAAAATTATTTCTCTCTAACAACAAAGGCGCATCCCACCGAGGCCTTACACTTTGAACCATCCGTGTGGATGCGCTGAAATCCCTGAAAGCGAGTGGAGAGGACGTCATTAAAGGTCCTCTCATACATAACATGTGGGGTGGTTGCTTTGGGAAACTTGGCAAGATCAAATTAACATTTCGGAAGGCGTATCTTCCAGGGAGAAACTCCAAACTCCACCTGGAGATGTGGGGATAGCCTTTGGCAGGACTATCCCACACGTGTCGAAAACCGATAGCATCCGGATCCCAACCGGCCTTGTACTACGCCATTTGGTTTCATACAAGACACGGTTAGGGGGAGTAAACACAGGACGGTAGGCAACATGCTCCGGCATGCAGTGTAGTTTTGACACGTGAGATGCCAGAAGATAGGACCGCCGGTAAGAAAGAGGGGGCTCACCGGCGTCAGCACCGATGCTGACGACTGGATTGGTACGAAAAGCACCAGTAGCCAGTCGAATGTCAGCATGGTGTACACTATCTAACATCTTTAATGCTGAGCCATAAACAAAATTGACGTAATCAAGTTTTGATCTCACCAAGGCCCTATAGAGGCGCATTAAGGTTTCCCTATCCGCACCCCATGAGCGACCACTAACAACTTTAAGCAGATTTAGTGCTTTGACACATCTCGCTTTCAGGTCTTTGATGTGGGGGATCCAAGTTAGTTTAAAATCAAATAAAAGTCCCAAGAACCTTACAGTTTCTGATACAGGTAAAACAACGTTATTAATTAACATGTTTGGGGCTGGATGTTTTCCGCGCAATCTGTAGAAGTGGACGACCGTCGTCTTGGCTGCAGAGAAGCGAAAGCCATTACGCGATGCCCACGACCACAGATTGTTGACAGAGAGTTGTATCTGCCGTTCAGCCCTGTGGAGACTTGACGAACTGCAATAAATAGCGTAGTCATCCACAAAAAGGCATGAACGTACAGGTAAGCGCACGCTGTCCACAACGCTATTTATCACAATAGCGAACAACGTACAGCTCAAAGTACTACCCTGAGGCACCCCTGTTTTTTGAATGAAATCATCGCATAAGGTATTATTTAACCTTACTCGGAAGTGTCTATCCAAAATAAAATTATCTATAAAAACAATGAGGTTCCCTCGGAACCCCCAATTAAAAAGGGTTTTTAAAATGCCGTACCGCCATGTGGTACCGTACGCCTTCTCCAAATCAAAGAAAACTGCCAAAAGATGTTGTTTGTGGAGAAAGGCGTCACGAACCGCCGTCTCGAGACGGACGAGATGATCCATCGTAGATCGGTTACGGCGAAAACCACATTGAATATTTGATAGCAGATTGCGGGATTCTATATACCATATTAAGCGTTTATTTATCATTTTTTCCAATATTTTGCATACACAACTAGTAAAGGCTACAGGTCTATAGCAAGTTGGCTCTAATTTGTCCTTGCCACTTTTATGAATAGGGATAATGGTTGCTTGCCTCCACAGTGTTGGGAACTGACGCTCCACAGTGTTGGGAACTGACGCTCCACAGTGTTGGGAACTGACGAGATTCCCAAACACTATTGTAGAGATCCAATAGATATGCCCATCCAGCAGGGGGTAACTGGCGCAACATATCGTAATGAATGTCGTCAGGACCGGGAGCTGTGCTTCCCGCCTGGGACAGGGCTTGGGTTGTACGCCAGCTTACATTATTGAATTCATATAAATAAAAAGACACATGCTCCATTGCCCACTTCCCCTACTCACTTGGTTGTGCCACTGATATATTAGGTGGGTTTATAATCACTAATCAATCAAAATATTACAATTTGTTAGTTTTGAAAACAAGCTCACATAAAATTTGTTCGTTCAACATCTTGAAACAAATTACAATCAAGAGATATTAGTAGGATTTTTACAACATATCTATTTATTGGTCAGAATTCCTGGCCTGGCACAGTATCCAGAAGTCCCGTGTTGGATCCCCAGAGCTTTCAGAATTTTTCTGTGAAGCACTGGGTCTGAAATGGGGTCAAACTTGGCCTTGTTAGGACAAATGAAGAGATACTTGAATTAAGAATTAGCGGTTCTGGTTTAGAAAACTGAGACTAAAGTCTGGGAAGCTCGTGCTGACCACACAACATTCTATACCCAAAATTTTCGGCAGTATCTTCGCCAACATATGGTGATACTCGATCGGTGATACTCGATCGGTGCGACTCGATCCCGGGATCGCGCCATGGAGTTTTTTTTAAATCTATCAAAACATCACAATAAGTATGCAGGCCTACTTGATACTTGAGTATTTTGAAAAAATTCTCAATAACGGTACCATAGAGTATATTAATGTATTACTATTTTATTTAAAATGCAAACTCACTTGTAATATCAACCATGCTTAGTAGTATTAGTTCAATTAAGTGAAAAATGTCAGCCTGGACATGGGAATTACACCCTGAATCTTTGGCTTTGTGTGCCAACATCCTACCACTGAGCCATCCCAGTCGATCTGTATCCAGGACTATCTTTCAATAGTAGTTGTATCGAGTCTAATTGTAGTAACCGGTGAAAGTATCAACCACTTAGTGATATCCACGATACATAACTGACATTAAGCTGCCAAAAAACAGTCAACTCTTGGGCTTCGAATTTTTCGAAAATAAAATATATAGTAACATGCCAGCCTCGTGCTGGCAGGCTAAAAATGTTATATAAGTAGTGTAATTCCGGGGTCAGGTGGAGATCTTGCAACACAGCGCTACTACCCCTCCTATTTCACCCCGGCACATACAGTACAGTACCTAGATAGTTTCCAAGTACTTTCTTTAGGCCTATTGTAATCTAGACCTTTCCCATGAACTAATCACTCCTTTTGAAGGGAAAAGACCAGGTGATGAGAGGTTTCGTAGTTTTGACAAACAAAATAAATTATCTTTGAGAAATCTCTAAGAGCTAGAACAGTTACAAAGACAAAATACAAGTGATCCTTTTTGAAAATTTAGTTTTTACAATCTCAATGAGGACACAATTAATGAACTTGACCTTATTGATAAGCCTAAACAAATATGGAACTTAGATAAGTCTGGCTTCTGCAGTGACCCAAAAGGTATGAAAGCTGCTACAATGAAGGTACAAAACGCAAGACCATCATGGTATCTGGTAAAGAAAATACCACAATAATGGCCTGTTGTTCAGCTGCATGTGAACTATTGCCACCAATGATTATCTTTTTAAGTCTGAAAAATTATGGACAACCTGGAGAGGAACAAACGATCTCCCAGGAACAATGTATGTGGTGTCACAGCGTGGTTTTATAACGACAGAGATTTCCCATGACTACTTGCCAATTTCTGTAGTGCTGTACAAGAAAGACCACTTCTACTAATTTTAGATGGACATGTTACACATTTGGATCCAATGACCATCGAAGAAGCAGTAACAGAAAATATAGCTGTTATCAAACTGCCATCTCATAAAACTGATGCACTCCAACCACTTGACAAGTCTGGATTTAGACCAATGAAGCAAGCATGGAACAAGAAAATTGCTGAGTTTCAGAGGCTAAACTAGCAGAAATGGCAGAAGGCTGAATGTGTTGTAAAACTATGTGAAATATGGCATAGTGCACTAATCCCAGAAATTATTAGGAAGGGATTTTAAAGTACTGGAGTTTTCCCGCACAATTGAGAAAAATATCCAAATGATAGGATAGATCCAATCAAATTGGAACACTATAAGAGTAGACTTACTGCCATAGATATGCGCCAACAAAAAGACCTAACACTTTTTGAAACTCAAACAGAATGTGACCAAAATGAGCCTGAACTCTCAAAAGCTGGATCAAGTAGTGGTGCTGGTGATCACAACGTCGAACCTGAAACAATTGCTATAGCTGGTCCAAGTGGTATTACACCAGTAACACCAATTGTGTCCAAGTCTTCTTTCGAAACACTTCTGCTCAAACGAATTGGATAAACTCCTGCAATACAGAAAAAAAAGAGGCGAAAAGTGGACTGTGCTGCAAAAGTTATCACTAGTGAAAACTTCTTGGAAGAAATAGAAACTAAAAGCAAAATTACACGAAAAAAGAAAAATCATATAGAGTGAAAGTGAAGAAGAGTGGAAAAGCAGTGAAACAGATGACAAGCATGTGTTAAGTTCTTTGGATGATGAAGAGTTTGTAACTTATGTTTCTAAGATTACTAAAAAAATACTAAAAATAAGTACATTTCAAACTTAAAACTCCAACAATCTGACTTTTTGCTTGTGAAATTAGTGGTTGAGGGGGAAATGGAGGAAAATGTGTATCAATATGCTTGTGCGGTTTAAAACATCAATGATGATGAAGCAAAGCAGGTGCATGTGATGTGGTTCAAGTTGGCTGATAACACAAAAACACTATTCAAGCCTGATGAGAATTATGTGGGCTTGTTAAATGAGACAGACATTTTACAAAAACTTGATCAGCCATAAGTGATTCGTAAACACGGAGATCGGATTCGATACACATTTAGTGTTGCTGTGAATGTACATGAACCAAAAGAGATTAGTGAAAAGAAGGCAGGCTAGTAGGCGAGGTATAGTTAGGTCTTAAAATAGTTAATTGCGTTTTTATTTCCAAACTTAAAGCCTCAAGGACTAATGAAAGGGGCAAAATCTCATTATCTTTTTGATTGACAGGTTTTTTTCATATGTTCTACTTTATTAGGTAGATTTTTTTGGTTAGGCTAAAAAAAAAATCCAACATGCAATTTCAATAATAACAAATGTAAAAATAAATTCCCAATGGTTTTTATTTTCTTTAACTTGGTCTGCATTCTGTTTTATGTGTAAGAAAGTTAGTTACATGTATTTAGGCCTAACATGCTTTCATTGAACTCTTTTTTACCACATTAAAAATTTATAAAAAAATCACAGCAAAAATCTAAAAATAAGTTTACCGTATTATTAAATTATGTTCTGTCCCAAAATTACCTCAGAATTGGGCTAATTCCTTTCCTCAGCAGGATACAATGCCATCCCACTACTGCCCTGGCTGGTCCCATTACTACCCCAGACACACATTTTTGAAAATAGAGCCAAGAATAAGAAAAATATTTTGAAAAAGATCTTAAATCAAAAAGAACTTTCAATGTTTACTGTTTATGTAATGTAACTGTTAACGTGTTTTTTTAAATTATTTAAGAGGTAAAAAATTTATTTTTATTTTTGTCCCATTATTACCCCACCTGACCCTAAACATATGACTCCATCCATGCTACCATGTCATAAAAAACGAAAATCACCATTAAAATCAGAGCCAGGCAAATAGGGGCATACTTGCGACACTCCACCAGAATGTGGTACACATAAAGGGGCGCATCATAAAGCTCACACATTGGAGGTGGATCCCCTCTTAATAAAAGCCTGTGGGTCAATGAAGTATGCAAAAGGCGCAGCCTGGTCACGATGACCTCCTCTCTTATAGATTTCCATAGATATAGAAGACGGCCATTGCGACACACCATCCCTGATGGACCAAAGTATCTAATATTTAAATTACACTCCATAATATAATTCTGTTATTTTAGAATCTTTTCTAAAATGTCCAAACTTATATGAGTTTGAGTCAAAGGTTGTAACCAAGCTCCCATGCCAACAGGAAGAGTCGAGAGAAAGGCTGAATGCCAGTGTTCACAGTTGTTCTTTCATTTAACATCAAATTAATGTTTTAGCTACAGGCCCACCCTTACCAGTAAGTTTGTTTCAAATAGAGTCAGAAATAGTCTTAATTTTTTGAACAAAATAAGTAAAGTAAGTTACAGTAGGAAAGGTATTTTTATTTAGGAAGAGACAATGCATATGAGTACTCCTGACTAGATTTTTCAATATAAAATTGTTCAGGGCTCATGTATAGATGTAATAATTCACATGTTACATTGTATCACAATGTCTGTTACAGTGTAAGTTTAACTGTTTGATATATAAAAGTTTTCTTTATTTTTTTAATGGCCAAACCGGTAAGGGTCAAACATGTGTATTTGTGTAAAAAAAGGGTTTTTTTTTTGGGCACGGTATCTTACTACCTACCTATTCGGGTTACATGTTTATGTACTAATTACACTAATGGGTTAGGTGGAAAGAAAGTTGAATTCAGAGAAAGTGTGACCTGCATTTGTGTGGCGAGAGTGTGGGAAAACATTTAGGAAAAACCACCCCAGTGTACCCGACCGGTTTTGAACCACATTCTCCCTATCAGTGGCAGTCTAGTTTATTGCGAGAGTAATGTCTTAGACCATGCGTCCATAGAAGCGGGTTTTGGTGTAAAAAGCATGAAGCATTATACACTTTAAAAAATACTTTTAATTTATTTAAAAAATTTATAAAGATCTCAAGTGAGTTTTGTTACATTGTGACCCATCTACCCCTATTTTCTATAGTATTAATTGATTCAGCATATTATTTTATTTGTAAAAATATAATAGAATATTGATATTTGGTTGGAAAATAAAATATATTAAATTCCTTTTATGATCGGTACCATTCCCAAGAATAGTGCCCAAAAACTGGTAATGACAGTCAATTGGGGTTAAGGTGATCACTTTTCAACTTTAAATAGCTCTAAACCAAGGCGCGAAATTTCCAGTCTCCAGGTTGCCATTGGTGGCCAAACATTTGAGTCTGGTGACTATTTTTTTTTACTGTGTTTCAAACACGCTCAAACTATAAAGGCTCAGATTCTTGTGTTTCAAACCATCGTGTGTAAGTGCCTTGGAAAGTGCGCGTTTTCAATTCTCAGTTTCTGGGTGACAGGATTTCCCCTCCATTGGAAGAAAAAAACTGATAAGTCACACCCTCCTCCCCCCTTCATTCCTCAGAAGAAAAGCGCACAAAGGTCTCTCACTGTAATTTCTCTCTCTTCTTCACATTCGAGTACAAGAAGTCGCAGAATTGAGCGTTTGCTTCTTTTCTTTCTATGTTCTTTGACATCAAATTATACTTGGAATGTGTTAGTAAAATTCAGAATTCTTGAGGTGGCTCTGGTTGGCCATTTAAGATTTGTAGCAAATGGCAATCATTTATAATTGGTTATTCAAAATATTGAATGAGAATATTTAAAATTTTTCATTCAGCCTAGTCCAGTATGGTATTTCAGTTGTTGTACCAGCCAGTTTAGTGTGTTTCTTAGTTCTGTGGTAGTTGCCGGTGATTAAAGTGGTTATAGTGATTTAGTTTTATTTAGTTTAATTATTGCTATAGAGGAAAGGCAAACTTATACACTCTCCTTTTTTTAAATAGGGGCAATATATCATCAAAAGAAAAATGTGATAAAGATGTGTGCGGAAATGTGAATATTCCCAATGTGTATATTCAGCTAGTGAAACAAAGCAAGGCTAGTGAGATTGAATCAGCTAGTAGTAGTCTTCAACTTACCTCATCTTCCAGCTCTAGTAAAGTGTCAAAAGAAAATATGAAAATGATTCAATGTGTGGAACAGCAACAGGAATTCTTCTTCCAGTCTATGTAATTTACAAAACTGAGCATATAATGAAACATGGGTTGAAGCTGGACTAAGAGGTTTACCTTGCTGTTTGAGAGGTACAAGATACAACATAACAAATCATGGCTGGATTGATATGGAAACATTTTGAGAATGGTTCGATACAATCTTCCTTCCTCATGCAAAATGATTACCAGGAAAGAAAGTATTTATAGGGGATAAATTATCTTCTTTCCATTTTCCCCCAATGTCCTTAAGCAATTTGAAGAATTTAAAATTTTGTTCATTTGTTTTATCTCCTAGCTCAACTAACATTTGCCAGCTACTGCAAGACACAAAACTCTCACTCAATGGAAAATCAGAAACAGAAATCAGAGTGGTCTTCGTAAACCAAAACTTCCAATGCTTTTACAGGAAACACTTGAAAAGATGGACAGAGCTACGCCAAAAAAAATGTGACTCTGGATGAAACCTCTATAAAGAGAAATTTGATCTCTGGACTTCGAGCCACGGTGATATATCCTCTGGACAGACATAAGTTTTGGATAGGATTCTAAAAAAAATTCAAACTTGCAACATAATGTGAATGATACCCTGACTGAATTTTTGAAAGAGCAAATTTTTTTTTGTAGTCCAATTAGAAGGAATAGATAACTTAAAGTTGCACCAAGGAAAAGTGTAAGTGCTCTTTTGGCCTAATTATAAGTCTGAGGATTAAGTGGTGTCAACACCATATGAGTCAAGCGAAGAAGAAGAAAGTGTCAACAATAATGAAGATGAAGAACTTATTTACATAAATCCAATGGCTGAAAATATTTAATCAGGGAAATGTGTATTGGCAAAATACTTATCTGGTTAAAGGGGAAAAAAGTGAGTCATTTTGTTTGCATTGTACAAGAAATTTTAGAAGAAAGCGAAGTTAGAATACTTGGAATGCAAAGAGTTGCAGAGTCAAGATGTGCATTTAGAGCTCAGGATGATCTACTGTTCCTAAAAAAGATACCATAGCGGTGCTACCACAACCACAAATGGATGGAAGTGGAGATCGACTCAAGTACATTTTCTCATTGAATTCTCAAGGAATTGTGAAACTATTTAAAATAATAAGCTCAAATAGTTATTAATACCTCCAAATTACATGTTTATATATGCTTTTTTAATGTAGAACTACTTTAGATTTTTGTATTTCTTTTGACAACTAGGCTCAGGCCTGATTATTAATATTGACTTTAAGATTGCTGGGTTTTTTAATGGAAGGATTATTTTGATTAATGTTCTAATATGATTTTTTTTTTCTAGATATAATTAACTTCCTTAAATTATGACTCCAGCATTATATGTTTAAATATAAAATTATTTTTATTTACCTTACAGCTTCAATACAAATTATTTACCTAACCAATTATAGCTTACATATTATTATGTAATAACATTTGACCTGGGTCTTGTACTGGGGAAAAATATAACTACACAAAACAGTTTTGAGTTTGGGTAAGAATGATCATCTATGAGTGTCTCCCCTACTAATATACACAAAAACAAAAGTAGGTTAACAATCTCACAGTACTAAGCGAGGTGAGATTGAGCACTCACTTAACATTTTATTTTTTATTGTTTTGATTTTAGCTTTAGTTTTTTTAAATACCATTCTTCTTTGAAAGCATGATTGATTTAAAGACTGAAATGGGTTTTTTTTAACTAGGACCTATATTTATTTTGTTGGCTATAGTAAATAAAAACTTATTCAAAATGATCAATCTTACCCCACTCAACGATGCCGTATATTGATTTGATCAGTTTTGATTTCTTGTGAAGATATTTTCTTCAATAACTGTTGTACATTCAAAGGTCAAATATCAGTTGTCCAAATTCCACTTATGTTCTTTTTTATATTGCAAAGCACTAGACTTTAGAGCCTAGAACAGGAATACTATCAAACTCATTTTGTACTGTGAGCCACATAAAAAAGTTGCATTTTGTTGAGGGCCGCATTTAGAATAAAGTAAAATAAGATTTTTTTTAGGATTATTTTTACTGTTTAATAGTCGATATTATTATGTTAACATAACGGTACGTAGATCTACAAAGTATACTTAAGATTAAAAATATTCAAAAATAAATATTTGTTATTAATAAGAGGTTGTATAATATATTATACTAAAAATATAATTAGGCCTAAACCTAAAAAATAGAAAATAAAATTAAAACATAACAAAATCATAATTTCTTATTTTTAAAAAATACCATATTTTTAGTGGTCTCTTGGTATCATGTTCCAGATAACAAGTCATCAAAATCTAGCATAATTACTTGAGCTAATGAAATTTTAAAAATTGAAGATAGATGCTGATCAGTTAATCTTGACCTGCCTTGACCTCATAGACGCTGATCGATTGTATAAGTGATGGTGATTTTGTCACTGTGATTCATTATCAAAAGTAGCAGAGACTGAGTTATTGGTGTAATGATAACTGCACTCTCTTGATTATGACAGTGATTTTGTCAATGTGATTCGATTTCAAAAGTAGCAGGGACTGAGTTATTGGTGTCATGATAACTGCACTCTCTAGATTACGGAAATATCAGTAGGTGGAAATATGGTTATAGCCAGTAGATCAGGGGTTGGATTTAATAACCTTTACTCTCATGTTTTTATAATCAATACCTGTAGGCTAAATACCTCTGAATAAAGTGACACACGCGCAGCCTGTGAAAAGTTACCAGTAAAAAATTCCAGTGAGAAATATTCAATATTCACGGATATCGGCACCACATGGTAAACCACAATAAAAATACTAAGCTAGTCAACTTCACCCCAAAAAAGTGTCTAACTTACACAATGTTAACTTACTATGTTTTTAGATAGTATTTAGGTAAAAATGATTGTTCACCTTGGCTATAAAATGAGTTTTGTTCAAAAGTCTTGATGAAAAGTATTTTCTAATAGTTTTTCTTTGTTTGGACTATAATTAAATCCCCTAACATCATTGCTTTTAAACAGTTAAAATATTTAATAAATGAATTAGTTAGATTTTTTATCAAACAAAATCAGTTCAATTAAAATGGCTAGAGACATTATAATTGGAATACAATTATTAATGCAATGTGGCTTTACAAAAATAAAATTTAAAAAATTGTATTTAAATAATTATTAGTAATAATAGAGCAAAAAATAAATTTGAAAAATGTAGTAATCTTCAACCCAATTGATGGTACCGTACATACAGGTTTAGCACCTTTTTATATTAGCAACTCATTAAAAACTAAATGCTATTAATTCTCACAAGGAAATGACTACAGGTAGCATGATAGATTACTGTTTATTTTTTAATTATTTTTATTCCTACAACATTAACCAACTCACCAAAATCTAAGTCCAGACATAAACATACTAGCCAAACACATGGCAAGTGGTTTGAAACATGATTCCTTGAGATACGAGGCCATATTTTACTAACACAATTATATTGTTTATTTGATCACTATAATTCAAACTTTTAATATATTTACCGATTAAAGGTTGGGTTAAGTTGAAGGTTAGTAAGCCGAGGTTAAGCTATTGGTTAATACTGTAATAACTTAACTATCTAAATTATGTAGACATATAACTTAATTTTAATTATGTTTGTTTAGTATTAGTTTCCAAGTACCGGTACTAAGCATTTCATGTAGGCTATGCTTGCCTCTGGTTTTTACACTGATTTTAATGAAAGTGTGGTAAAGTTATCCTCTTCGTCTTTAGAAAATGTTTTGAGTTTAATTTGGAGCCAAGGAAAAATATGAATAATTTATAAAACAACTTGGTTTGTTATGGAAAAAGGTAAAATCTACCCATTGCAGACACTTTCAGGGTGGCTACAAAACATATTTTACAAAATTCCCTGACTTTTCCAGGTTTTCCAGGCAACATTTTTCAATTTTCCTCGACTACTTTTTTCCAATTTTAATGGTGGATGATGACTTGTTTTATTTATTATTGATCACATAGCCTATTAAAAAAGTTTGTATCTACTAAACATAAACAATTTTATCAGTTATTTAAAAAATTAAAATGTTATTTTATTTAGGTATTATTAACTTTTGTTTTAGTGTTTAGTTGCGAAATTAATGGGATTTTTAGACATTATTTTTAATTCCCTGACTTTTCCTTATTTTTAGTTAAATTCCCTGACATTTCCCTGTCATTCAAAAATTCCCTGACTTTTCCAGGTTTTCCCTGTCTGTAGCCACCATGACTTTGTATGCCTTCAAAAAAAATTCGAAGTTTGAGTTGGGTTTTAGTTAGTTAAGGTGTTGTGTCGACTGTCAACAAGTTATCTCTGTGTAACGGCAAATTTTTTGAGTAAACCTCAGTTAATTTACCTCTAAATATTGTTTTTATTTTACTGTGGTTTTGGTTTTGTCAATTGTCACTCTGTGCTGTGCATAGATTATTTGATACATTATTTGAGTTTGTTGATCCCATTACTGGTACATATACAAACAATGTGGAAGGGCAGCACGGTCCAAATTGAAAATGTTTTGTGATCAGATCTGATATTTAAATACATTAAGAGATTTATGTGGATGGATATATGTATACACAAACCAAAGTTGATGCAATGGTAGAGTAATACCCTGGATGACTAAGTGAGTTGATTCAATTATTTATTATAACAAATATTTTTTAATTATTTTGATTTTTGTCTTAATCAATTCTCAGTCTCTTTTTGAATTCAGGGTTCTTTTATGCTTTATCCAACCCACTTTTCCATTGTTATTATTAGGATAGTATGTTATTCACCTCATTGCACACACAAGAGTACATAGAATCAAATGGCACCAAGATTTAGAGATTTTTTTTATCATTTTTGATATATACTACATTCAAACAAAACTCAATAACACATCGCACAAATTATTTTCAAAATGTAAATATTGACAATGGCATGTAGGCCCTTAGCTTTCCCATGATCCTGCTCACTGGATGAATGATGTAATTCCATGATACTTTACATTAAACCTGTGATTCTGTGCACTCAAATGGATATGACATTGTATGAGTATCATCCATGTTTAATTATTACATTGAATAGTTTAACTATTAGGTGTTATAAATTTAATTTACTAACACATGAAAGGTTAGGCTCAGTTGGGTTGGGAAAGTGTCATAATAATGAAAGGTTTGTTTAGGCTAAGCTGGGTTTGATAAGTGTCATAATAATTGATATAAACTAGTTGTCTTGTTATTTCCATGACATCAATAATATGTTTAAGAGGTTTTACACTTCTTCTAGCCTAAAGTCCCTATGGATACTTGTGATCACATACATTGAGTAAAGTTGCTTGAAAAAGTTAAATTTACTATGAAGTAAAGTTAATTGCGATCATTGTGGACGATTTTTACGACTTTGTAAGACTTAGCACCACGTCTTACTATATGTGTGGGTTATACACTAATTACGCTAATGGGTTAGGAATTGGGATGGTTGAATATAGAGAAAGTGAACCTGCATTTGAGTGGAGGTAAAGTGGAAAACCATTTAGGAAAAACCACCCCCAGTTCACCTGAGCGAGATTCGAACCTCGATTTCCATGTCCTCAGCAGTCTAGCTTAACACGAAACTAGCACTTTGTAAAGAAGATAATTCTGTTAAGGATTTAATTATTTAATATGTACAAATTGCAATAGAAGGCCGAAAGATGCCCCCCATCGCTTAGGTGAAGAACTTTATTATGTTAAGCTAATTTAAAAGTTTTTTTTTGTTCAAATCAATTCTACGTGTTTTTATGTTTGGAATATTGTATGGCAGAAATCAATATTTTAATAAAGAAAAGGTCGCGAATAGGACAGATAAAGTATAGCCCAACTTAAAAGATTCGAATTTTAGGATGATAAAAAAAATTCCCCTTGCGCAAGTTATATATGTATATATGATGAAAGCCTCTTTAAATTTTCAATTGACGAGAAACTCTAAATCGATCCAAAACAGTCCAGTGTGGGTAATATAAACAAGTGAAAGAAGAATGAATATTCCAACAGCTGGTCTAAAGCTGCTGAGCCTCTCGTCAACATTTGTTAGTTAAAGAACAAACCAACCCTTGAGTAAAAGCTTACTGGGCCCACCTTATATTCAAATAATTAATAACATGCAATACTTACTTTCCAATAATCTCGCATAGCTCATAAACATCATCGAATAGAACTTCGTCGTCAGCCATTTTTCCTCAAATTTATTTTCAAAATTCTAGAAATGTGATAGCCGGTGTTATAACTTGCTTTGATAAACAATAAACACAACAGATATCATTTATCAACACCGAAACATAGGTTATGTTCACCACAGACACGCACACACGCGCGTTGAATCATACACACACAAGCAGCGAATTATCCAAAGGGGCGTGTCCTCGCATAACAGCCGATAATCAAGATCACCTGGGCCAACCTACCGGTATCATGGCCGACATTAATCAACGATACAAACCCTAAACGAACGAACAAACAAAATTCACTGCGAATAATTAGGTTACACTTTGATGCAAAAAAAATTATATAAATCTAAACTAGTTTAAGGATAGCACGTCAGTAGTCACTCAAAAATTCGGGGAAGAAATGTAAATGCACGCGCGAAATGTTTACAACAAACGCGTTTCGGTAAAAAAAAAAATTATAATAATAAAAAACCGCGTATACACGAACTCCCGACCACAATTCGTAGCAAAACTAAGAGAGACGTAATATTGAAAACAATTTCTGAAGCAACAGAACTCTTGTTTCTCGACCGGATCACATCACGTCAAATAAAGTGATTGTCGACTTCAGATGGATGCAGCTCTCGAGAAGCGACACTTGCGGCTGCGTAATGCAACGATCAGCTATCAAGTGAGTAGTTCCATCATTTGCCGCTAGGTTGCTCGATCATCCAGATAGGCGCGCCATTGCCAACTTTAAGATGACATTTTAATACTAAATTCATGATCATTAAAGAATGGTGTCTACGTAAAAAAAGATATAGTTCAACTATTTTTCACCAGAGGGGTCATTCCGCGTCAGTTCAAACAAGCCAAGGTCTTAGATTTTGATGAAACTTGGTATACTCAATCCCTTCATGGTGATAAGTAATAAAACAAATTTTTTCCATCTAGCTCATATAGGTGTTTTTTTACAGCCCTTCAAACATTCATCGAGTGTTTGTTATTTACTTCTTCCAAGGCCTTCTATGCAACATGCACTTGCTTACCAAAAAAATTCCATCTCACTCACAAACCATTCAATCTCTTTGAAATTCAACAGCTTTGTTAATGAAAGCATGAGGATTTTAGAAAAAATAATTGAACGTATAAAAAATTGAATTATCAGTGTGTGGGAACGGTATCACCGAAACAATTTTTTTTAATTGTGCCTAAACATATTTTATATCGTACCTAGGAATAAAATTTATGGCCTTTTGATTTCTTCTGTAAAAATATTTTAAGTGACTGTTTGACTGCGCTCTCCATCTGGCCTATCAGATTCATGAATGGTGCTGCTCTCTCTCGGTGGAAGAAGATGGAACTTTTCACAACCATCACCCCATTATAAACCCTGGTGCGGACTTTGACTAGTGTAGTTTGTTTAGGAATATTGAAGCTGGATAAATTTTATTATTTAAAATCTTGTATTGGCCTAATTTATTTTATTTCTAAATTAGTTGGTTCCGTTTTAATATGTTTTGTATTTGTTTAATTCCTAAGGTTGGAAATAGTAATTTTTTTAAATTCGCCTTCCATCTCACCAGATTTTACACTCCTTGAGTCGGTCTTTGTTGTTTGAGGTCTGTAATTTTGGTAAGAATAATATATCCTCTTATTTTGTAATTAATAATTTGGTTATCGTTCATCTTTATGGTTTACCGTTTGTGTAATTACATTTAATAATAATAATTTGTACTGAGACGTGTGAGACGTAAAAGTGGAATATCTTTGCGAGTGAAAGGCTGATTCTCTTCTCTTGAGTGGGTGACTCAACCTGACTGGGCGAAGTGCACGGTGCTGATAGCAATGGGAGTTCAGATGACTCAACTGCCATTGACCTCCTAGATGGTCTCGGATTTGAGCTTGGAGTCTGGCTACCATTTGTGTTCATACTTTGTCTATTAAGTTCCTCCCCCACTGGCCTCATCTGATCCACATGGCGAAAATAGGTGGTATTCCCTTGTTTTATTAAGTAATGT
>CABFWO010004551.1:0-29539 GCA_902155825.1 Timema genevievae
TAGGGTACCCGGTTATTGTCATCCCTAAGGCCCTTCTACTAAGATATTACAACCGGCGCACTTTCACTCAGGAGCTCAAAGCAGTGATATCCAATAATCGTCCAAGGAAAGCCGTGTTAAATGCCAAGGTCGTCAACGGAGGGGCCAAAAGTCTCTGTTCAGGACTGAACGGCAGGGGAAGGGAAGAAAGAGGTAAGGAGAGATAAAGAGAAGGGAGAAGAATGAAAAAAAAAATTAGTGAAAGGGAAGGAAGAAAAAAGGAGGTGAAAGGAAAGATTTAGGATAGGTTTTCCTGCACGAGGTACGTCCTGCACAGAAGCCTCCTCTTTTAGTCGCCTCTTACGACAAGCAGGGGTTACTGCGGGACTATTCTAAACCCCGTCCCGCAGGGGGTTTGCCGATTGAAGAAGCGATTAGTCGTAAATTGAGGTGAAAGCCAATTATGTTACCTGAAATGTAAGAAGATCTTGTAAATTATTTACTGGTCATGGAATCAAAGTTTCATGGTCTTTCGAGAATAGATGTGCGTCGTCTATCTTACCAGTTGTGTGAAAAAAGCAACATTCTGTATCCATTTTCTGGTGGTGAGGTAGCTGGCCGAAAGTGGTTTGATCATTTTCTGGCCCGCCACAAAGATAAACTGTCAATCTTGAAACCATCAGCCACGTCCTTTACTCGTGCTAATGGATTTAATAAGGAAGCAGCAAATTGTTTTTTTGACATACTCGAAGTTGAGTTACAAAAACATAAATACCCATAAGACAGAATATTTAATGTCGACGAAATCGGCATATCTGTTGTTCAGAGTAAAGTCCCGCGAGTCGTTGGTCTCAGAGGCAAACTGCAGGTCGGAGCCTTAGCCGCTGCTGAAAGGGGGTCATTAGTTACCGTTGTATGCTGCATGAGCTTAGGAGGTATTTTTGTTCCACCAATGTTGATTTTTCCACGGAAAAATATGAGAGACGTTAATGAAAGGCGCCTCACCTGGCTCCATTGGAAAATGCCACCCGTCGGGCTGGATCCAAAGCAATCTCTTTACTTAATGGCTTAATCACTTTATCAAGAAAACAAAACCAACAGCAGAAGATCCTGTTTTACTGATTCTTGATGGGCATAACACCCACACTAAGAACATTAATGTTGTAGATATTGCTTGAAAAAATCATGTAACCATTTTAAGTCTTCCTTCACACACGACCCACCGTATGCAACCATTAGGCAGGACCTTTATGGAGTCATTGAAACATTACTACTGTCAAAACATTAGACAGTGGATGCTACATTCTAACACCAGACCTCTCGGGCCATACGACATAGCACAACTTTTGGGCAATGCATATCTGAAGTGTCAAACTGGAGAAATAACCGTCGATGGGTTCAAGGTTACCGGAATCTATCCTTGTAACCGACAGATGTTAAACGACATAGATTTGGTTGCTTCGGAAGTTGATATGGAAGTGGTTGATCTACAGAGCCTTGAAGAAAACAAGAGCAGGAATGTTACTCAAAAGGTACAATCACTGACATCTTCTCAGGACGTTAACTCCACTATGCCCTCTGTCGCCAAATCTAATGAATCAGATCGAGATTCTACACCATGTGCAAAGGACTTGGAAGAAGCCGGCCCCTCGGAATATTCCTTAGTGAAGTCCAATCATGTATCACCAAAAGAAATATGGCCAATTCCACAACCTAAAAGAAAGATGACAAACAAAGAACCAAAGTCTATGAAGGCTACAAAAATAACATATCCCCTTATAAACTTGCATTAGAAGAGTCCGAGAAGAAAAAGGCAGAAAAACAAAGAAAAAAAGAAGGTAAGAAACAGAAGTTTGTTAAGGGAAATGAACCGCCATTAGTGAGACAACAAGACCAAAGGAAAAATAAGTCGAAGAAATCTCTAAAAAGAAAGCTAATTTTCCTAGATGAAGAATCGGATGAAGAGTTCAACATTGATTCAGACGAGTCTCTTCCTAAAATTGAAATAGGCGTCCCTCGTCCTGATAGCGATGATGCCGTTTGTATTTTCAGTGAAAGCGTTTTTTCAGCAGACAGAAGGGATGAATTGTGTGTACAGTGTATGGATTGTGAACTGTGGGCTCACAATGAATGTGCTGGATGTGAGACATATGCATACATTTGTGATTTCTGCAAGTTAATATGGACATGTTCTTTTAACTTACACTTAACTTTTAACTTCAACTTAACACTTTTAAATTTGTACTATCAGTGTACATTTAAATATATAACAAAACTGTGTTTAAATAAAAATGTAAATCATTTATTTTTAGTGAATTTCTGTTCCTAAGGTAAGGGGCTCATATTACCAGCACAAGTTCTATTAGTGACCAAGTGTAATGATATTTTGAAAAATATTTTCCATATTAATGTTTTTAAAAACGATCCCTAATTCCATTGGCACCATTTTAAAAACATTCCGAAGTGTGTTTTCTGACATTTTCAGATCAATTTAAGAACTTCTGCGATAGTTATGATGAAAAAACAAAGTGGGGGCCCAAATATCCACCCTCTCCTCTACTTTGCCGGTAGGATCTTGAAGTGGTGAAAGCAGAATGGGAAAATGATCGCTACCACATAGGTCAGGGTGAAACTCCCAAAGGAAGTGAGCTGCAATCACAGGACTACAGAAAGCTAAGACGATGGCAGATGATACACCATTATTCGTGGAAAAGTGCGTCTGGGTCCCGGTGTTTAGTAGCACCAGGTCACCCGAGACAAGAATATCCTCTACCACCCTCCCACGAGCATCTGTAAAATTTGAGCCCCACACCAGTGTATGAGCGTTAAAATCCCCCAAGATGATATAGAGGGCGTGAAGTTGTATAAAGAGGGCCTCTAGGCTCCTCTTTGAAACACGCTTACCTGGTGGGAGATAGATGCAGCATATTGTCTTTTCCATAGCAAGGGAGATCCGGACAGCAATCACTAGGAGATCAGATACGATATTAATATGTTTATGATATATATTTCTTCGTGCGAGTATAGTCACACCTTCGATTGCCCGATCAAAGAATGGCTATTAGGTACGATCTACATCGTACCTACCAAAGCATCGGGTTGTCCTCTGGGCGAAAATGGGTTTCTAGCAAACACAAGATGGAAGGATGCAGGGAAGAAATCGACTATCTGATTTCCTCTACACGAGTATAAAAACCCCTAAAATTCCATCGTAGTAGAGGCATTAATTATTAATTTAAAATTTAACTATTCTCGAAAGCCATGATATTATCTATTAGGAATAAAAATTGATTGAGGACCGTATTATGTCCTCTTTCCTTTCCCAGTCTCTCCTAGACTTCCCACTTCAGAAGTTTGGTTTACCCTGGAGCGACTGGGTCATTGGATCCTTGCGCGAAGGCTTGGTTAAGACCTTTGACACTTTATTATAGTAACTTTTTCGGCGGTCCTTCGCTGGTCCATACTCAAGGCACCATATGGACTCTCCTTTGCGGCCTCACCTGTTCCGCCACTCATACCAACCTCCGGAGGCGAGATTGAGCGTCTCGACAACGGCCGCACGAGGGCTCGGGGGTGTTCCCCGAGGAAGACTCGGGGTTGGGCCTCGAGAGTATAGGTGGTGGAATCGACCTCATTGGATTCGCCTCCTGTACTCATTTTGGCGCCATTTTATTTAGCGCTGCTTTACATGAAATGTCTCGAGTAGACGACTCAGCAAGATTAACTGTGCAATTGCAGTTGGGACCATTTATGTTCTATAAATTTGGCTGTATTAGGTCTGAAATACCGGAGCCTGACTGGATACGTATTCCTTGCGTGCCTGGGCTTAAGAGATCTTTCTTTCAGATTGAATCTCCAGGACTTTTTTCTCTACCTTCTATTTCGGACAGGCCCGAGACCATGCAAAATAAAAAAAAGGAGGTGAACGGTAAAGATATAGGATATATTTGTCCTGCACGGGGTACGTTCTGTACAGAAGCCTCCCCTTTAAGTCACCTCTTACGAAAAGCAGGGGATATTGCGGGACTGTTCTAATCCCCATATTTTAGGGAGAGATTAAGCAAATATATGATTGTATAGACCAAAAGAAAGGGGTTAAATATTGTAAAGGAATGTGTAAAAAAGGGAAACATTAAAAGTTTTAAGAATAAAAAAGTATGTATGACCGGGAAGTGTGGAGAAGGTTAGTGAGAATGAATTAAGTACCGAGTTGCTGTTGAGCTACATGCACACTTTTATGCCTAACACAATTGTTACAGCCCAATCCCCAATACCTATGTCTCATTTTGTCAGAACTCATCAGGAGGGAGTGTGAAACCCGCAACACAAGTTCCTAAAATAGGAAACAAANAAAAAAGGAAGAATAAGTAAAATGGTAAAGATTGATGGGACACTTAGAAAGGAACAAATGCCATAAAGGACAAACAAAGTAAAAGGACATTGGATGCAAATATATAATATATTTCAATAGTCAATGTTTTATAGTGAGACAAAGTAATAATTAAAAAAATTGCTTGAAGTAAAGACACAAAAAATAAACTTAATTTAAAATATATCAACACCTATCTTTAGTTCATAAAATTATAATATTTTATGAAACACCCATTTTCATTAAGTTAAAACCAAGTTGAATGGTCTACTATAGGCTGGGCCCCGAAAAACCAAATCCTGCTCATCTTGTGTGATTTGTTGGTGGTTGGTAGGTTACGTGACATGGTGTGTCAGGTATGTGGTGGTGCTAGACCCTCTAGACCAGGGGTCCCCAACCCTATGCCCGCGGGCGCCATGGTGCCCGCCGAGCCTTTTGCGTCTGCCCGCCATTTTTTGACCACAGCTGAAAAGTTCTTGACTAATAATTTTAATCTTTCATTTTTCCGAAATAAAGTTTGTGCTTATCTTCAGGTATGTTGTTCTCCCTCTTTCTCCCTCCCCCCTCTTTCCAATCGCCTCCCTCTCATTCCTCTTTCTTTGCCGGCTCATTTTCAAAATTACTTGTAACTATCATTCTACTCACTAATACCATGCCAATATTTCCTATTTCCTTTGTAAATATCTTGACATGGGTCTACCCAGCTTTGTTGCCTGAATAAACACAGAATAGATATACATTTTAAAAATGTACCTAAGCACCAAAATGGTGGTGAGTAGTTAAATATTTTCTTGTGTATTTATTTTAGTCTTGTTAAATCATAAATAAATCAATTTTTTTAAAATTTATTGACATTGACTTTTGGTTTGGTAAAAATGGTTTCAATTGTCTAAACTGGTTTTGGACTAACTTTGCGTGTGTACCATTTGTATTATTTTATATGCGAATTTAAAAAATATTTTTAGAAATTTTAAACTCACAATTTAAAAAAAATAAATGTATTTTTGTGTGTGTTATTTGCATTATGAATTATGTTCGGCTATAAATTTAGTTGAAAAAGTGATTGGTGCCCGCCGCACTACCGTTAGTTTTGAATGTGCTCTAAGGTACAAAAAGGTTGGGGACCTCTGCTCTAGACAGCCATGTGCATCGTAGCAGTACAGTGATTATAAAAATGACTTGTATCATCAAGTGGGAAGGCAGTTTGGTTTTTCGTGGCCACCTCGTACTTTCTTTTTTTTTTACACCTATTACCGGTTCCAGCCTATTGCAGTTTTTTATTCAAGCCATATATTTTCCACTACAGATTTGCTAGGCCTGTCATATCTTCATATGCCTTATAATCTAACTTTAGGCTAGGACAGGCACAACATCCAGTCCCCAGCCATTCATTCATCACTATGAAAGGATAAACCTACAGTCAATTTCTTCTGTCATGAACGTAGACCACCAAAATAAGGTATCAAATTGAAATAAAATATTTTAGAAATTGTCAACAAAAATATCCAAAGTGTTGGTCTTAGCTATGTCCCTTCTCATCTCGAACACAGTTTATAAATGGTAATGACTTAGTATATTATACAAAACCAACAATCCAAGAATGTCAAAACTTTTAGAAACTCAAAACAACATAAATGTTATATTTTTTATTAATACATTGTTCTAGTTCCTAGGTGGAACACTAATATAAAAATGAAAACAAATTGGAGATGATGTAGTATGACACAAATACTCTACAAACACAAGCACCAATACAAAAATATATAAATAGATATGGTCCAGAGTTCTTGCTGAAGAAGAGGCTTGCTTGATGTGCAGAGTTTAAAATGTGAAAATTACATATATATATATTTTAAGTATGTAGTCTTTGTTCTTCTATTCTCTTTTCATTGTTAATGGAATCCAGTTAAGTTTTTTACTTTATTAAGTAGATATTAAATTTTAGTTTAAATGCCAAATAATATTATTAATACATCAAATTATCATAAATTGTTCAAATTTATATTTTTCTTAATTTAATTTACTGATTTTTATTAATGTGAATGTTGATTTATTTTTAATGTAGAACCTATAGGAGTGCACACACTTTTTTTGACTTGGCACATTACATTTCATATAGACGTGTTAAATTTTGCAAAATTCCAAGATGACATTTTTTTGGGTACTTTATTCACTTAACAAGAGGTAGCAGATGTAGTGATATCCACGTGATATGATATCTTGTTCACAGCCGATATGTTTGATCACAATGGTTCAAGATTAAGTTTGCTTTTTGTAACACATAAGATGGACACTATGAAACATATTTATAGTCGTTTGGCTATTTTAAAATGTTTGATCACCTACAAGTTATTTGTTTCAATGTGAGTACTGACCCGATGACATAAGCTAGTTAGCCTGGGGAAGCATGATGGTTTAGGTAGACTTTAAAGAAATGTATCAGCTTTTTTATTCTCTTGACATGAAACTAGCAAAAGACTATATTAAAAAAATTGACCTTCAGGTCCATCCTACGCCAAAGTCCGATGTTTATACCTTATTTCTAGAGAACACGATTAATAATAAATAAAGTTATTGGGTTTTTCTAAATAAAAAGTTTTATTTTGCTATTAAATGTCAGTAAATAAAAAGCTGACTAAAAAAAATTAACTCAAACATTAGACGTTTAGTATTATTGATAGAAAAATTATGGCTAAATTTTTCATGCTTGAATTTTAAATATTTGCCTTTGGTCACAATGACTTTCATAAAAAACCATATCAAACCCTTATTTCAATTCTTTACTAATGGTCTTTGGTAGAGGAATTTTTTTTTAGAATGGGGACTTTAATTTGTTGTAGGAATATTAAGAATTTTCATTTGTTATATATGTTACAGGAAAAGTAGATTCTCCAGTAAGAGTCGACTTTACCTAAGCCGAGTCGACTCTTACTGGTATTTTTAGTAAAAGTTGATTAAAAGCGAAAAGTAGTGAATTTCGATCAACTAGTCAAGAGTTGACCGTACCTAGGGAAAGTATACTCTTACTACCTTGAGTTAGTAAAAATTGACTTTTTGCAAGGAAATGGTCTACTACCTAATAAAAAACAAATAAAAAAGCAAAACCTTTATGATATAAAGAGAGATATAAATATTTATTATTTATTACAGCAAGGTAAATATTTGTGACACTGAGTTGCAGAGCTAACCTAACCTAACCTATCCTAACCTAACCTATCCTATCCTAACCTAACCTAACCTAACCTAGAAAACAACAGTAAACAAATAGAGCTGGGATATTCAAAACAAAGATATGCGCGCGAAGTCGCATGTGGAGAGAAACATCGCGGAATCAACTTTTACTAAACCACAGCAGGCATAGTTAACTCTTCCTAGGAAAAGTTGATCTGTTTATTCTCTATCAACACTGTTTATTCTCTATCAACTTTTACTGATACTTTTAGTAAGAGTCGACTTTACCTAGGCCGAGTCAACTCTCCCTAACAATCTACTATTCCTGTCATATATATATTTGGAAAAGGCACAGGAAATATGGATAAAAACATAATATGGCTTTTACAATGAAAATAAGAACACAGTTTTCACTTTAAAATGCTACACTGGACAAAGAGGTGATGGCTAGCTCTGAGGAAAATTGATCGTTACCGCCCAATACCTGACATAGGTTTATTTATATCAAAACTTATCAGGGAGAAGTGCATCTTCTTAAAAGAGGAAACCAAAAAAACACATAAGGAGAAAAAGGAAACTGTTAAAGGATGACAGGACACTTAGAAAGTGGCAGGGAAAAGGAACAAATATAAGTTTTCTATCCAACTTTCTTGTATCATCTTCAAAATATATATTACAAACTACCTCTAAAAAGTCAAAAGAGGTTTTTCTTAAATAGTTATAAGAATTTTTATTTGTATTAATGCAGTTGGTACTTTTTTTCTGGCAAATTCATGAAAAAAAGAATGATGTCTCCTACTTAATTAAAGTATGTGTAGTTTTTATATCGTTAGTTCTAATTAAAATTGAACTAATTGACCACTATTCGCATATAAAAGGCTAAATAGTCAATTTCATTAAAATATATTTTGTGTGTGTAAAGTACATTTTAAAATGCCAAAATGATTTACAGGATGTCCAGCCAAACTATATTTTTAAATTTCTCAACTCTTTCAGGTTTTCCAAAGTCAATATATTTTTTTCCAGACCTCTATGTATCACTATTAAGTATATTACTTACACTATTTTTTTTAAGATCACAGCTTAATATAACTTTTTTTTTTTTCTATATACATACACATTCTAAAATAAGTGTGTCACTCAATGAAGGCGTTAAACAATTTCCACCTAAGGTAATGGGCTATTGGGTAGTTCAAAATAGCTTTCAGCTATGAGCCATTAAAATATTGCCCAATGCAATAATGGTTTAAAACAGTTTTGAGACACTCATTATTAGTTCCTTCAACCTCCAATATAATCAAATTTTCATGCATGTGCATAGCCAAGATTCAACTTTGCTTAAAGACATGTGATAGAAGGGTAGAAAGATTACATGAAAATCACACGTTGACTTAAGAAATGATATAAGTTTGCTTGACACAATCAGCTGTATTAAATAAGACACACTGTGTGTATTAACTGAAAGAAAAAATATTATTTTGACTATTGTTAATTAAATCAAAAGGTTTTTTGTTTTGATTTTTGAAAAATTGCAAAAACTTCAGAAATTTTATAAAATTCTCTGACTTTTTCCTAACCAAACAAATTCCCTCGCAATTCCCTGTTTCCAGATCACTGGACACCCAGATGAACTTTAAAAATATGTTGATACTCATTTATAATATGTAATGATAAAAGTTAATAAAAACACGTCTCATGGTATTTTGGTGTATCTACCGACGTTCGATTCACTCCTCTGATTTTGCTGGTCACAAGATGGTTAAAATATGAACTTGAAAAGATAAATTTGTCATTTTTTTTCTAGTCAAAAATGTTTTAAGGTATACAACAAATTTTTAGAACAAGTTATGCCTTTTGGCAGGTTAATAATAAGTTAACCTCAATGACCCTTTTAAAAAAATATCAGATTGACTTAAAGCATTCTAACAATACCTTCAAAAAACAAACAGGCTTCAAAAGAAATGACAAAGTATTCGAAGTTTAAAAGAAAAGTGGTAGTTAGAAGGATATAAAATTAATATGTGCTGGGAATGTCCTAACTAATTCCAGAATTCAAATCTTTTGGGAAAACAGGCATACAATAATTAGTGGTTCTTTCTAAAATAAATGCATCCCAAATAAAACAATTATGCAAGGCAGAATTAAATAATGTAGATGAAAAAGCGCTACTAAGAGTGTCTGAACAATCATCATCATCGAGAACAATTTCTAGCCACTGGCGGGTCTGTTTGGACCATAAGCCTCGCCAAAGTATGCTTTGTCCCTACCACCCCTCTTCCTGGACATTTCTTTTCTTCTGCATACTTCCCTGCACTCCCTTAAACAACCTGTCTCTTATTCTTCCTTTTTGCCTCCTGCCCCTCAATTCAATATAGTCAACATATTTTAAAAAAAAATTAATTTAGCACCGCGTCTTACTACCGTTCGAGTTATATGCTTAAGTACTAATTACACTAGTGGATTAGGAATGGGGAAGGTTGAATTTAGAGGAAGTGAACCCGCATTTGCGTGGAGGGAGAGTGGAAAACCATTTAGGAAAAACCACCCCCAGTTCACCCGACCGAGATTCGAACCTCGATCTCCCCGTCCTCAGTGGTCTAGCTCAACATGACTGGCGCATTAGCCAACTACGCCACCGAGGCGGGTTACAGTCAACATAGTCCTTGGTATATTTTCCTATTTTTTTTTTCACATGGCCGTACCACCTTGGTCGTAACTTAACCAGCCTGTCCTGCAATGGCTCCTCCTTAACTATTCCTCACCCTCTCATTTCGCATTCATCCATTCTTGTCAATACTATAGTACTTCTCAAAAATTCATTTCACAGCCTTGAATTCTGCTTCTATGTTACTCAAACAATAAAGAAGAAAAAATGTACCAGTAAGCAGTCTTCTTCGTATGACAAAGACTGAAGATTTAATCTAAATCTCTATAAGTTTGCAGTTTTATTATATGTATTCTGTCATTAGTTAATTTTAATAAATTTAATTTTCAAGAAATATCTTTAAATCTATCATTTTAAAATAAGTTCTAGTTTTGATTAAAAGTGAATTTTAGTTCTATAAGAAATTGATCCTATATATTTCTTCCACAAGTCCTTATTTAAACCCTACAGCAGTAATTATGTCACTCGCTTACAACGAGTTAATTTCGCTGGTCTTTTGCTTGACATTATAAGAGAGTTTGAATTTATGTACACAAGTATTTCCTATAGCAGGTATGCTATAATAAATTAACTGAGGAAATCAAAACTTGATTATTTTGTGGACAATGAATATTTTTCACTAATTTTATAAATATTAACTTAATACAACTCAGCCATTAAAAGAACGACAAGCGCCGACCAGCCTGTGAAAGGTCGTGAGCCCTGACCCTCCCCAGTTTTGTCATTATACTGTTCCCACACATACCCTGTCCTCCTGTACTCTCGGTGGATATTAGTTATAACATTGTGCCGGAGCTTAGCATACAACTTGCCAGCCTCCGCCCTGTAGGGCCCATCCTGATGGCTGTAGAAGTCCAGTGCCCTTACTGCCATATAGTTCATATTGATCCAAATCGGACCTCGCCAATATGGCGGATCATGTTCAGTGTTTCGTTTCATGTAAAGAGGAGAGCTCTTTCCCAATGAACGTAAACCATATTCTGTCCAGAGAAACTCTGGTCGTTGAAGATCCTTTAAAATCTTTCCTAGTTTGGGTGAATATGGATTCAGGAGTTGCAACAAGAAAGGAAATAGACTGACATAACCAAAAGTTGTGTCTACAAATTTCAACTCTGGGGCTTTTGTTACAACACGTATCATATCAGGTTTGTGCTGTGGGTGATGACCGTGTGTTTTAGGAGCAGGTGGGCGCTTTAAAACCACACCATCTGTGTGGAGCCCAAAATCTGAGTAAGACTCTGACTTTGGTGACCAATGTAGATTGTCAAGAAAATCATTATCCGAGAGATATAAAAATGTATTATTGTATCGGTTTCCATTTCGGTTGAGGAGTTGAGCTATTTCTGATAAAGCAGATGCTGCCATTGCTATCCAACAACGCAAGTCTACATGGCGTTCATCTATATTTGGATGAGATGCGCGAGGATAATCATCCAAACCTGACGTCAATGTCTTGGGGTTTAACTCCCTGTTCGTGGTCCCATCTCTGCCGCGCCATCGATATGTGCCACTTTCTTCACCTATTTGGGTAGTGTTGAACCAATCGAACCAGGCCTGGAGACGTGGATATAGTCTCTCGAGTGTCCCAAGTCTATCATCCCCATCCATGAGAGAGTTAGCAAAGTTTCTCAGAATGAACTGTAGCGTGAGGAAGAAAGTCAGGGGATTGGCGTTACTGTTGCGCTGTGTCACAAATTCCTCAGGTACCTGGGCAAAAAAAAACCATACATTTCATTTTAGTTTGATAAGAACATAAGCATCTGCAAACAATGCTAGATAAAAGAGTTGCTCATAAATACATATATTTAAAATTCAATAATAGTCTTATGATAATGGTTAGAAATGATAACATTATTAAAATAGGTTACCTATTTTTTTTTTAAATACTTAGAAAATTTGAAAACATTTTAAGAAAAGCCCATTCTACTACTGATCAAAATAAAATTTCAACATTATGTCTGTTATTTGCATTGAGCTTGAATTTGGCACCAAACTTAATCAAAATGATAAAATTGAAAGAAAATTATTCACAAATAAGAGTGAGAGGAGGAGAGTGGAAGAGAGTACAGAAGGAAGAATGGTGGAAGGACAGAGGGAGATGGAGGCATTTTACCAAACATAGCCGGCCACAAGCTGGAAACATTTCATGATGATGATGACGATGAAAAGTAGAGAAAACAGCAACACTACACTTCAGAGTGAAATGTTTTGCTTACCACAGCCATACAACAAATTTCCCAGAAACTTGTCACCCCCTTCAACCTTCCTGCTATATTAACAGCAGACCCCTCAATTAAGTTTTATATTACAATATCTACAAGTGCTCCCAATCATCCACAACTTGTTTTTTGATACATCATGTATTACTACCCGTTTGAGATAGCCGCACATTTAAACTAACGGGGAGAGGAAGGTATAATTTGGGGAAAATCTACCCCATTTGCATGGAAGGAAAGTAGGAAACTGTTAACCTCAGTACACTTGATATCTCAGTGGTATACAGACTAGTTTCAGACATATTCACTTACTTGAAAATAGACCATAACTAGAGTAACTAACAGACAAAACTAGAGTTGGGTCAGATCCACATTTTATGAATCCGAATCTCGGAAAAAAAAATGAACATAGGATGAAATATAAAAATTATATAATAATAGAAAATACAAATAATAACTAAATGTTAATATTAGTTCTTATAATCAATTCATTATAACATTCATACATTCAGTTAATCATTAAATTACTGGTCTGAAACTTGGTTGTTAAGTTCATCCTATAATTATAATTGGTTCTGAACTACCAATAAGCAGTATTAAAACCCCAAAACAAATTTCACTTGAATAGTTGGAAACATTTTTTTAAAAGGATTTGAGAGTCAAATCTGAAGTGTTCTTGAATCTCCTTAGGAATTCAAGGACCCATAACAATGGAAAGAAAAAAAAATCATTATTCACATAATGAGGTTTCACAAATTTAAACAATGAATTATAACATTTATTTTCTTATTTTTTTTTATATGTATCAAATTTCATATAATTCTATACACATGCTCAGGTTTGTATGGATTTTAAAATAAAGCTAACAAAAACAACTTACATTTTTCAAAGGGTCAATGTTATAAATATTGATTGAATATTCTTAAATTTGTCTTGGCCACTTTCAGAATTAATTAAAACCCATAATATTACAAGATTTATCTTTTAGTACCTGCCTTCATTACCAATTGTATCACGAGAGGTTATTGTAACACCTCAGAAGAAAAAAGAAAAGTGGAAATCTATTTTCAGTAGTATAAAAAAAGAAGAGAAAATAAAGGCGAAAAAAGGGTCATCTTAACACCGGTGATAAAAGTTAGAATAGTAACCAATCACGCAAATTATGTCCTCCAAAAGAAGTGTTGAACACTTTTGCAAGCAAAAGAAGTTATGTTTAATGGATTCTGGGTAATGAGTGACTGCAACTCATAAAATGCATATTTGTATGGATGTACAGGGACGAGCATAGTCAGTTGACAGTTTTCAGAAAGATCTTTTGTGCAGTTGGAGTTGGCAACACTGACAGTCCTTAACTCCCATGACGAATGCCACCCTGGAGTTTAGTTAGCTATGGAACATTGGCCTGTGCAGGAGTGTGCTTTTGCAGTAGAGCTGTTTTTCAAAACATAGTCAGTTACACACATAGCTATGAAATTTTTGGAGTATATCATCAGTGCCCTTCTTCAACAGAAGAGTAAAACCCATACTAGACTATGATAGCATGGCTAGAGGTTGATATTGATACTTACTATGTAAAAGTAAGCGATATAGATGTTAGAATTTGCAGATGAATTTCACTCTATTCGTTGAATGGAAAAAGTCGAGGTCAGCTACAACACATACAAAATATGATTACCTCTAATGATGTAATAATCAAAATGGATGCCCGTGGTAAACACAGCAATCGACCTAAAGTATTCTATTAAGGATGTAGAAAAATACACAAGCCTGTTAATTCCATACCCAAATATCAATCGCATTACCCTAGAAAGCAAAATCCTAACAAGATAACTAAACTGTGATCATACCACTGAAGAACTATACAAATCCTACTACGTAAAATGGTGCATAGAATAGGATATTTCTCCAGTAATCTCAGATAAATATAGAAGAATTTTCTGTTCTGACTAAAACAATGGATTCAAGCGTTCCAACTCAGACACATACAAAGTACTTGATATCTTTGAAATAAAATGTGAAGCATTGCGCAGTACAGGAAATAAACCAGAGGCTAAAAAAAACTAGAAAATGAACACAAAAGTATATTTTTTAAAAGCAGAAAAAATAAAATATACAATTCAAGAAGCACAGAAAAGTAAATCTCATGTTATAGCAATGGATTCTCAACAGGTATTTCCTACGCTTATGTTCTTGACAGGTCCTGCTTTTCATAACCAAAAAATATGGACTTTTAATTTTGGTATTCATAAATGTGTAATTGACAGGATTTATGTTTGTTTTGTGTCCAGCTCCTTGGACCGCCAGGTCCTGGGTACAACACATCTGTCCTTTGTGAATCGGCACTGCTCGGCGACATATTTCTGCTTAGTCAAATATATACACTCAATGCTATAGTGCTTTCCTGAACTTTATTACTGCCATGTTGTACAAATTAATCCTTCGTTATCCACTCCGCACGACCAACAACAGATATCTTCCACGAGGCTTAGGATCCACTCTCCGGACTCAACACATCTACTTCCCAGACTTGTTACAAGTCAACTTCTACTTCAAGTGATCTCTTAGTTCAAGTGTCCGAGCTCAAACTGCTGACCCTCCAAGCCGCGCTGCGCAACCCTACGCCAGCGCCCTCTTGAGGTGACATCACTACAGATCAAACTAAAATACTAGCCTGGTGCCAACCTAACCAGTACAGTTTAGAATGAAACACTTGCAACTAGAGGAAGCGATGAAGTTAGGAGCTGCGTTCTCAAGTACTTTGCATGTCAAAACATTGCCTAAAAGAATTTGATTGAGTGTTTTTTAAGACAACTGTTCAGGGCAGAATAAAAACTGGAACATTTTTATGGTTTGACATCACTTAGTCCTAAAAAAACAGTTTTAATCAATTGAGCATATTTTCTGTTACCTGGTTATGCTAATATTCCTCGTTACAGTGATTTTGCTCACATCGAAAAGTATAAGAGAATACAGTGTCAAAACATTTACAGCCTGGGGAAATGCTGTGATGTGAATGAAAAAAAGCAATAAGAAATAGCCATTCATGGTGACACAACTTAAACAAGAAAACATACTTTCAGTCAAAGATTATGTCACAGAGATAACAAATAAAACAATATGTGAATATGGAACACCATTAGACTTCTCCAAAGTTACATGATTTAGGTTCACATTTGACGAACCTTATAAAATGTTTGTGAAGCACTCAGTTCATGAAGAATTTGTTTTCGTGACTGATGAAGGGCAGAAAATGTTGATAATCTAAAGAAAAGATATTCTGGAACTCTCCAACTAAATTCTAAGACGAGTAAGGATGTCCAGAAACTTGTGTGTTTTGTGCCTTCTATTTATCATGATTTTTATCATCACTTGAAATCCACTAAGTCAACTGTTAATAATGGCAATGATAGTGATGAAATTACACATGACAATAATGGCTGAGCTAGGGACCAAATCCTTGATGACAGTAAATTATCGTTGAACTAAACTAGAGAACCCTATTTTTGTGGAAAGCCCACAAATTATGATGATTTGTCTTATGGCTAACTTGATGTTAAGTAATTATTTTCATTAGTTATTTAAATATTATAAACATATTATTCTATATTAAATTAAGTGCACATTTATGTTTCAACATTAACATTATATTTGGAAGAAGGTATAGGAAAGGTTGATATAAACATATAAAAGGGACAAACACAATATGGCTTTTACAATGAAAAGAAGAACACAGTTCACACTTTACATCACTACCATTGGACATTAACACGCTAAGCCACAAAAACTATAACAATAGTTGCTGTTATTAATATGTTCCTGTAATTCCTTTCATAATCATATTTCAAGGAAATTTGTTTTGGTGTCTAAAAGTTAGTTTATAGCATATGAAGGAAAATAAAAATATGATGGCAAATAAATTAAGATTTTTTTTAAAAGCTAAAATACAAAATATCTCAGAACTGCCAATATGTGGCATAGCATATTATTGACCCAAGCCCTTCATTGATATCAAACAGATAAAAAGTTTTAGTTGGTGCAGATTAGTGATTAATCTCCAGCTTTTAAATAAACTATATATTTATGAGAGAGGATTGATTACCTATACATAGTGAGACTAGTTAAGAGGGAAATCTTCCATCTTTAATCTTACCATAGAGTGTAAAAATAGTTATTCAATAGCAAAGTTGTACCTTACTGAGCGCCTCTTGTCCCAGAATCTGCTCTCGAGGAATCCACCCTTCCACGTTCATCAGGTCGAACCAGTGACCCATAATGTCTAGCTCAATGTCCAGATCCCAAGTGGAGATTAGTAGACCATGGAAACCTTCATCCCACAGGAACCCTCGCGGGAAGAAGCTTCGGGATGGTACCGCTGTCAGAAGTGGTGCCTTCCAATAGGGCACGGGACCCCGTGTGTATGGAGACTCCACACGAGACGCCCCGTAAAAATAGCCTATTCCTCCAATAACGTTGCTCAGGACTGCTTTCGCAAACAAAATTTCTTCACCTCTGAAGCCTTTCTTCTCCAGGTTGAAAGTGGCCTCAAATCTAGTTATAAACATGAGTGTCATTCTTATTCTAAGAACATCTGTTGTTTTCATATGTTTTTTAAATCTCATATTTTAAATATGTGGTATTTACATTTTATGTTCGTTTTGACTGGTGATATTTAAAATATACTATTTTACTTTTAAAATATACATATATATATTTTATCATTTTAAAATTATGAATACACTCAACTTGATTTAAACTTGGGAGCTTTTTGAAAAACTAGAGTTTGACTCAAATGAAAAAATTCAAGCTCACAGACCCCCAGTGTTTATAATTTCTTGTACATGCTTAGAAAATTGACAGAAAAGGAGTTATACCCATCACTAAAGTCCTTTTTATCCATATGAAATATGGTAATTTACATTCGCTGGTTAACATTAGGTTTTCGCTTACAAGTGTTTTTTGATATGCATTTACAATGAGAAAGTATTGTCACATAGCTTGAGCTGTTTACTCAATACATAATGATGATCACCAGGTTGACAAATTCTAGTATTTGGCAAAAAGATTTCAAAATAAGTTTCAGAACAAACAAAAATGTTTGTGCAAAGACACAACACTCATAGGTTTACTGTGGATATAGTTATATTTCATGGATCAAAATCATGTTTGCATATTTTAACATTTTCAACTTAGCATTTTATATTATTCTAAGGTTGGAATTTGCAAATATTTCTTTGAAAACATTATCTATAAAAATTTGTTCTCATCACAAATGTGACTTTACCATTCCTCCAATCATCATTCAACCGGCTTCAGTGGACGAATGGTCTACAGTGTTGCTCTTGTGTTAAACTAGACTGTTGATAACAAGGAGATCGAGGTTTGAATCTCGGTCGGGTGTAGTGAGTTTTTTTCTTTCCAAAATTCTGATGATTTAAATTTAAATTCATTTTCATCTACTGTTACAATATGCAAACTTTGCAATATGAAACTGGTTATATTATTTATTTCTCTGACATTATAGCTTTGCAGTACTCTAGTGAAGGTCACTAACCTGTGGTGGAACTCATCTTGGGAACCCTGCAACTCTCTGGTGTAAGTATCAGCAAAAAGAGTTTCATCCCGCTCAATGAAGCTACTCGACTCAAACACTACATCCAGCGTAAATGGGACTATGCCAGTCACCTATATCATACACAAAATAAAATATCCCATTAAATATTCAAAACATTGCTATTTTATTTTTCAATATATCTCGCTCAAATTTTACCAAAATAAAACCTTCCATTATAAGAGTTAGTCTATTAAATAATTATGTAGAGCTTTATTACTGGATATCTAAAAGCTAAAATCTTTAAAAGGTTCTTTTTATATGAGGGAGTTCGGAGTCATTTACCAACATATATCATCTCTTATTAAAAATTTAGATTATTATTATTATTATTATTATTTAGCAGCGCATCTTACTACCCGTTCAGGTTATACGGTTAAGTACTAATCAGGCTAATGGATTAGGAATTGGGGAGGTTGAATTTAGAGGAAGTGAACCCACATTTGTGTGGAGGGAGAGTGGAAAACCATTTAGGGAAAACCACCCCCAGTTCACCCGACTGAGATTCGAACCTTGGTCTCCCCGACCCCGGCAGTCTAGCTCAACACGAAGCTAGCGCGTTAGCCAACTCCACCACTGAGGCAGGTTAATATTTTAGTGATAATTAATTTTAGCCATGTGATATTCTGAGGTTCTGCCCAGTGCAATAGTAATTTATCAGAATATCACATCACTTCGAGGTTGAAAACCAAATACTGTTGAATACTGGTTGCCACAGCAACCGTGGCCTTCCCGTCACAAAGCGAGGTTTGGACAGAATCGCTGTTTTGTTAACTTTTCATGACAACACTTGAGCCGACAAAAGTTACTGTGCGGTCAGAATAATACTGCTGGTAACCAAACAGTCTCGTTAGTGATAGACTATCCTTTTGTCACACAAAACCCTCTTACCAGTGCTTCACCTTGGCATTAGAAGTTGTGCTTATGTAAAAAAAAAAAGTAGTTACTGCATGACCATTCTAAGCACCTTTCTGCACTTAAACATGAAGATAGTTTCCATAGTTTCAATAAAACACCATTAGTTTGGGTTCGGCCCCGTTATCAATAAACAAATGTCATAAACACATAATTAAGGTGCATAGGTTTGACTCTTAGCTAAATGAACCAGATTAAGATTTAATGTGTATTAATTAAAATTAGATTCTCAGAAGAAGAAAAAAAGAAATTGTAATTTTCATACACATTCCTTAGAATCCCGAAGGGAGGGACACGGCATACAGTTTGGTCGCTGGTGGCTGGTGTGTAGACTATTTGCCGCTCTTGTGGCACAGAGCATTGCCGAGGATACACCTATAGAGGTTGTGTGCACAGGTAGCCGCAATGAAATGATTTGATGATTATGAAGATGGAGGTGTGGGCCAGTGGGAGTCTTAAACCTAACTTAAGCCTAATTAACCAATCCCTGGTAACAGTTGGGATAGTTTCCCTTAAGAGAAAAACACCCAAGGTACCTAACTAGAACTAAACTCAGGACCCCTACCTAACTAGAACTAAACTCAGGACCCCTAGGTCCGTAGCCAGGCAAAATACATGATAATTTGTAAATTGGTTAAACAAAAGTACAAAAACATAAATATAACTCAACCTGAGTAGCTATGAAGTTGGGTTCTAGTTTAATTCCATCGTGTCCCTTCGGCAAGTTCTCGCCAGGGAGAATAATGCGCCTCTTTTTTGTTTGTTTGTCTGCAGTTAGTCGTAAAGATGAGATGATTGTCTCTTTCAACAAATGAAGTCCTGGTGCTACTGTGCTTAGATAGGAAACATTATCTACCTGGAACCAATAAGAGAAATTTCGATCTTTAATTTTTATTTTTCTAAATAAATTGCATTAAGCAAACTATATATAATTAAATAATTATGATAGAAATGTAGAAAAACTAAGCAAAATTAAAAACACTAACACATATTTACAAACACTTCAATATATTGATGCTTTAATTGCAACCTCTTTTGTCTGCCAATGTGTTTCTCATTAATTTTCCTTCTTTAATTTTTTGATATCCTTTTTACTATACAATCATAAGCCGACAGAATTACTATCATTCACAAATCAGATATTTCTACTCGGAAGCTGTGGCCTATCTTGAGATGCATGTGTGGCTTCACAGTAGAAAGGGAAGGGAGGGTTGGCGTGAACCTGCCGGCCAATCAGTCTGAGCGGGAGAGGCAGCAACAACATGTCGATGTCACGTACCAGGGACTGCCCTCATTTTCTAGTAAAGGAACGAATTCAACACGAGGAAGAGCTCCAAGCCCTCAGAGAAGCACTATCAGAAAAGATATTCAAGCCAGTAGACGATAGTTCCCTACTGGATATCCTAGGAGATTCCACGATGGATCTGTGGTCAGGCAAAACCGTGTCGGCGCCAGGGAGCCCGTCAGGTTCGGATCCCAGCTCATCATCCGACCCTAGGAGCTCCTCTCCCATCGAGACGAGAACGCCTCCGCAGACTCCTACCCTACTACATCAAGGAGAAACGGCTGTTACACCATCACGGGTACTAACATTCTCACCGGCTACCAGCCCGATCAAGACAGTACAGTTCCGTAAGAGCCCAGAGACAATAATGATGTCCCAAGACGAAATCCTGCGCGCCATCCACGAGCTGTCTCAATCAGTACATACATCGGAGCAATGCTTCAGAGCCATTGAGAACCGACTCAATCGCATCGTCCCTGCCGAGAATGCGTCAGCCTCCGATGACCCAGCGCTACCACCAAGGGCAGGAGACCCAGGCCTGGTGACCCCATCTAAGGAGGTCTGGGAATCACTCCTTCCGCCAGACACACCATCCCTCAAGACTGATGAGACTTCAGTCTTCAAATTGGCCGCAGCGCTGAAGGCTAAAATCGCCGAACTCCCGCCAGGCAGAGACAAACACCAAGGGAGTTTCCTGTTGGCAGTTGCATCATTCTACCAGACTCTACCAGATCAACTCCAGCGCATAGCAGTACATAGGATGAATATCCTCTGTATTGCCCTGACGAAAGGATGGCCTACAGCAATCGCTGCTGTAGGAGGGGATAACTCGCCTACTATTTATCCCCAAACTTCGTACCGCCTCCATCGACCCCAAGGATGAACTTCCAGCCATCGAGAGGAGGTGGAGGCGCCTCAAGTGGCTACCAACGTCGTGGAGGACCAAAGAAGGCGCGATAGCCCTGACGAGGAAGAACCCCTACTTGATTATATTATCACTCAAATGTCCACATGTATTTTTATAATTAATTCTATTGTAACCATGTACTGTTATTAATAAAGGTCACCGCTTCCTCTCTCGCTCGGCTGCCTCCGGCCTTCCTCGCTGCCTCGCGCTCGCTAGAGTATAAAAGCGGGGTAGAGTGGAGGATCGGGGTCAGTCGGAGCGGGAGAGGAAGCAACAACACCGCCAAGCCATTAATTAAATACAACGTGAACAGAACATTCTAATACTGCCACCTGACAAAGGATCTCCTACAGTAGTAACAAACAAAATTAACTTTATCTCAGAGGCGCACAACCAGCTTAATTTTATACAAACCAAAGCCTCAGCAATAGGTACAAGGAATGCACCTGGCTCATTTAATGTTAAATCACCTAGTGCCATGTATCCTCAACTCAGATTCTCTTCATATCTTTTCCTTGTGTAGGTATATGCAAGTGTGAGCAAAAATATATTTTTCAAATAATTTTCTCTGCATAAATGGCCTTCTATGGCACCATTTTGGGGGGGGGGAGTGTTTCTTGCTGAGAGTTATAACTTAATTATTTATTAACCAATTTTGTTCATTTTGATGTCAAATTAAAGTTTATGTTTAGAACTTTAGAACACCTTTTATGTAGTTATATACCAAGTACTTTGAAAGTCCTCGGTGACCAATTCAGAATGCAGGAATTAGGTGAAATTCCATCTGATGAAATGAATGAGCGCCTTGCAGTACGTTTCGGGCCTTGATTAAATGAGACATTGCAATACCACTTGTTTAACCACTGGTGCTAACAAATAGGGGAAAGTATAGATGGTTTTGTCACATACCTTCAATGAATTGATGATGGTTGTGGGTTTTGTGGAGAGGGGGTGGCTGAAAATATACTGCATAATACATTTGTTTGCAGATTGGCACACACAGCGATTTTTTGCCTTGCCAAACCTGACATTTAAAGTAGCAATATAAGCATAAGTTACCAGATGATGTGGAGAGGATGTACAGGGTGAAAGAATGACACACAAAGCGAGCCTTTTGGCCGATGTGGAAATAGTGATCTATGAAGAACAAGCAGAAAATGACATGTGTTGAGTGTAACATCAGCTTTCAACAGGGCTGTTCAAACAAAGCATAGGTTGAGGCTATGGATAAATTTATGTGGAATTGTTTTACATGTTCAAAAGTTAAGGACAACGATGAACTAAAATGCGACAATCTAAATCTAAAAGTCGAATCTAGTAATGGCGAAGTAAAATGTTAACAATTAGGCGGCCCAGTGGCTAAATAAATAAATTATTGCTACAAATCCAGAAGGAACAAAACAAATGTGAGTTTGATTTAAAGATTTCCTTCAAAGTGTGTCATAGAATAATGTGAAAAACTTATTAGAGTAGTTCAAAATCTTAGGCCTAAGAAGAACTGTAAGGAACCAAGTACCAATGTCAGGGGCTTACAAAGCTTAGCCACATCTCACCCTCCACAAGAGTCATTGAATCGGTTTTACAAGCAGCGTCAAAGTTATTTAGGTCCTACCGACATGGAGCAAATATCTGATCGTCCCAGGCGGGAAAGGTGGTGTAAAGACAATTGTGTAGAGAAAAAGTACTAATTTGCTAGAACACAACACCTTTATAAGAAATATCCGGGTCTGCTCGTAAAGTGTGTTCACACAGTTGTAGACCACACGGCCTCAAACTTTAAGATGCCAGATTGTGGCTAGGTAAACAATATGTATGAGGTCCTCTAGGGCTTCAAGCCTCCCCTCCATCTGAGTGACCCTGTAATACCGAATATTACCGTGCAACTAAGCTCCTTCTTGGGACTCATCACTGCAGATTAAATCAACCGGAAATTTAACAAAATCAAGAAATACACGGCTCCAGACCCAGGTGGGGCTTAAACTTTCAACCATTCTGGTTGATGTTAAAGAGTAAAGTTCTAGCTGGGTTCTGTAATGCAATCCTAGCCTAAGGTATAATACCTTCACCTTCTATGTGTATTTTATAACCTGACTTAATTTTATCAAGACTAATTTAATTTAACATTATGACCACTTTTTTTTTTATCATATAACCATTTATCTTAAACTGTATTTTACTATCATAAAGATAAGTGAGAGTCCTGTCATTGTTAATAGTAGAGTGGCGGTTTGTTGAGTGGACACTTCCGTGAGGCCTCCCCTGGGCGAGTGCTTACTTAACCGACAAAAATCCATCCCTGTGGCTGCTTGGCCTAATATCCCCCCCCTCCTCACCAGAAGCGTTTCAACAGGAGTCAATGAAAATACTAAACAAATTGTTAATTAATCAAATAAAATAATGCATGGTATCAATAAATAAACCTACACTTTAAAATATTGTACTCAAAAAAATATGTTACAATCTTAAGTCAACATATGTGATCAAAAGAAAAAAGCATCTTAAAAATTCAAGGTACACTTCACCCTCCAAACGAGTCCATAGAAACACCTTTGATTAGTGTGTGCGAAGCTAATGATGTGAGCAAACATCTTTTCACTTTAACCTCTTTAAGGAAATTAAGTTGCCCGTTTCACACTCCCTCTTGATGAGTTGAAATGTAATGAAACCTAGGTCAGGAGATTGAGCGGTAACCATCGATTTTCTTTACGAAGCAGAGCCATTACCTCTTTGTCCAACTACTAATTATATTCCACCTAGAAATATGAGAACAAATATTGTTGGGGCAGTAAACAAACAGATGTACTACTTCATACTTCTTAAGTTTAGTATCACAGCCTTGTGATCAGTTTAAGTTGGGCATAGATGTCTAAGTTTAGTGACTTGTCGGCTCTTGATATAAGTATACATACATGTAGTATATTACCTACCAATTCTGTGAATAATGCTTATTGTCTAGTAATTTATTAAGTTAATATTACTTGATTTTGGTGTTCCACCTTAACATATTTCTGTAGTGTGTGCTCATCGCAATGTTGTGAAATGCAGATTTATTTTGTTTACTTCATATTAAAGGTCCGCTTTGCTGTCCCAGATACTTGTGGATCAACTATATGTCACCGGGTGAACTGGTGGTCTAGGGGTAAGGTGTCAGACTTCTGTAGTGAGGATCCGGGGTTCAATCCTTGGTCCCGGCACAGATTTATCTGATTGCCAAACCCTTCCTTCACCTCTGACAAGACATGTATTAATTACAACTTGTGAATGTGTGGAATCGGATTCCACGTTAAACTGTAGGTCCTCCATTTCATCTCACAATCACCCTACTATTACACATTAGCGTAAGTGCGTACAACCTGACCAGGTAGTAATCATTTTCATTTTTCGCATTGCAACATGGAAATATTTAATATAAAAAGGAAGTGTGAAATCTATGAAAAACAATTTACCACTCACTGATGATAAATTCATAGTGGACAGGGCTGGACTTGTTAACATCTAAAGAACAATCCAATACAGAACTAGTTACCTGTCCAGAGCTGTTGAAGAGTTTGATCGAGAAAGCCCCGAGACCCTCTGTCTGTCCAACCACCCCCGTCAACTGCCGCCCTGATGGCTTTATGAACCCTCCGGTCTTCTCCTCGGTGGCAGTGTACCACAGCAAGGACACACTCTCCCCTTGTAGCTTGGAGTCCTGACAAACAATAACACTTCATCACAAGGAGAATACACTAAAATTACTGCGATAGTTAACATTTTAAGACACACCTTGTTTCAGAAATGGTTTGAATAGGGATATGATTAACAAAAGTAGTAAGACTAGAGATACATGCTTAACAATTAAGCATTAATTATTATTATTACAAAGTAAGCTCATTAGGCCCTTAAACAACATTAAAAACATAGTAAAATCCCCACGGTAGAGTGATATATTAAATAAATAATTTAATTTAATTTAATTTTAGCATCGCGTCCTACTACCTGTTCGGGTTATACGTTTAAGTACTAATTAAGCTAATGGGTTAGGAATTGGGAAGGTCGAATTTAGATGAAGTGCACCTGCATTTGTGTAGAGGGAGAGTGGAAAACCATTTAGGAAAAAACACCCCCAGTTCACCCGACCGAGATTCGAACCTCAATCTCCTCGTCCTTGGAAGCCAAGCTCAACACGAAACTAACGCATTAGCTAACTACGCCACCGAGGCGGGTCACAACAAATAGTTCATCTGCTGACTTAAGTAGATGAAAGCACTTAAAAAAAAAAGAAAAAAAGCAGACAGTAAAATTTGTACTTTCAGTCTTGATTGTAATTTTTTCTTTGTTTGGATTTTGTTTTATTAGAGTTTAAATGTACTTTGTTGTTTACTGTGTTGCTTTTAATTTTGAATTGTCACTCTTTTTCAACTACTTCTTTTATAAGAGGCCTTCTCTCTCTCCTGATTGGACAAGCAGACACCCCCTAGCCCCCCACTCCCCCACACTTTTTTTGTTGCCATTATTGGCAGTTGGCTTACGACTCTCCAAGAAATAACATATTTGTTTTGTTAAGTGAATTTTATTTTTGGTTGAGTTTGGTTGTTGTGTTGGCATATTCCTTGTCTTACTTTATAATGGTTCAATAGTGTGGAAGGTGGAGGTAAATTTTAATCATGGGGAAAATAGAGCTTCAAGTAAGCTAGATTATAAGGACCTAAATTCTCATTTTCTAGAGCAATATTTTTCAGACAATTCCTTCCTTGTTCTAAAATTGTTCATACAGTCCACTTCTCGATTATGCTGGCTACCACAATGTTCATATACTGATATGTTAAAAATAAATTTCATTATGAGAAAAGTCCATTTGGCACATTCCATAGAAGATCAAAAATGGACTATTAGTGTGGTTTGGGGTAATACATCTGCTAAAAAAAACCACAGAAGAATACACTACATTAAAAGGACAAAAGAAAACATCTTAAGGTATACTAAAAGTGTTGAAACTAATCTAAATACGAGATGATTTCAAAATGAGCCACTAGAGAGGAGTGAACTCAAATGGAATTTAAAAGATTCGCCTGGCATATAAAAAGGAGTAAACATATAACTCCATCCGCACTGTCGCATAACAAAAGGCAAAGGTCACCATTAAAATCAAGAGCCAGCAGAATAGGGGCTTACTTGCGACCCTCTGCCAAACTGTGGTACACACTAAGGGGAGCATTGCAAAGCTCACACAATTGAGGTGAATCTCCTCTCAATAAAAATCCATGGATCAGAACTGGTTCCCAACATGGAGTCCCCTCGCCAAAAGAATCCATGAGTCAGAAATATATCCCCAATGTGGAGTCTTGTCACAATGACCTCTTCTCTTCTCGACTTTCATAAAGAAGAGGGCCATTTCGACACATTGTTCCTAAAGGAGCACAAATTGCTATGAGCAGGAGTCAAAACCCAAGCCAAACATAACATTTTAGATCTAAAAACATTATACCCTAACTCGCCCCAGGAGAAAGACGAACTGCCTCCTTGTCTGCCTGGTTCACCAGTTCATTTCCTGAGAGACCAGGATGACTTGGAATCCAGAAAAAGGCAAGCCCGGTGTTTAACATACCAATTAAAAAAGAAGAATTTGCTCGTGTATCATCTGCACAAGGGGATTTCAGGAGTACAATGTGGACAATGCCAAAAGAGTTCTCATGGAATCCGTGCAGATGGGAACAAAACAATGACAATTATGGTATATGAAACACAATGATTAAAAATGGCGTAAGATTCCGCCGTATGAACACTGGATTCACCAGGTAAACAAAATTTAAAATCGGATCCTTCCACAATGAAAGCAAATCCCACAGAAGATTTAGAACCATCTGTGTAGATACGCTGAAATTCTTGATAGCAAGAGCAGAGGAGCTCATTAAAAGTTATCTCATATATAATGTGTGGTGTTGTCACTTTGGGGAACTTGGTAAGATCAAAATGGCATTGAGGCAGTCCAACGAGACCAGGACGAGAAACATGACCTGGATAAGTGAGGATAGACTTTAGAAGGACTATGTTAATGATTGTAAAGGTTTTTTGTTGTATTTAACAAGAGTTTAGGCATATAACCTTAATAGGCAGTAAGATACGACGCAAAAAATCAAAATTAAACAAAATAAGAAGAAATGCCATTATAAAAGGATACAATATTGAAAAAAAAGCCTAGTACAAAATGTTCCATCACCTCACTTTGAGCCTGTTGATAAATCCTGGTATATAATACACTATACCAGATATGTTGAAGCAAATCAAATGGGCAGTAATTAATCAATTTTTCAGCTTCTTTGGTTCTGCAAGAATCAGATTTCTTGACATTGGTAGTAACAGATTGTTTATAAAGAGGATGATAGACCCGACAAAAGCTCATATCAATTCAGGCCTATGTTTGAACCTCTATTTTAATAAACATCCTTCTAAACGCGAAAGAAAATATAAATCAACACAAGCCTATATTTCATAGCACGTGCGTTCAGCTTTCTATTATTATTAGCACCGCGTCTTACTACCCGCTCGGGTTTTCAGCTTTCTAAATACTCTTATCAGGAAGAAGTGGAAAGTAGCAAAATAAAAGTAATTCTTGTTGCCACATAAGAGAGAGATCTTTTATTATAGAAAATATCCAAAGGAAGTTTGAAAAATAATTGTGAAACTGTGACAAAACAAATTGCTGTAAATTTGTTTAATAAATCCATGCAAGAATTTTCTTCTTGAGAAAAAGATGACTGTTCAGTGTTTCTTCTTATAGATGCGTTGATCAATGAGGAATCATTTTTTTAACATGGAGTTCAAATGAGAATCTGTTTTAGGTAATGATAAAGTTTGCCCTCCCCCCCTTTTCTTTAACAAATTCAATTTTTTTGCAAGAAAAAATTAACTCTTAAGTTGACCATTAGAGATGCCACCTTTCTGAAGGTAGCAATACTTACATTCTGCTATTTCTTATGCAAATGGCAGCTAAGGAGCTCCCAAACCACATGAGGAACCAACCCTAGATTAACTTAAGAGTTTAATGTTGGGACTGTAACAACAAATAACTGTATTTTTTTTAGGTAAAGTAAGATATAGTTTCCTATAACCTTCATCATAATCACAGACAGAACTATGATAATTTGCATAAAATGTCTTTGAAAGTTAGCTAATTTTAAATGTAAACATATATTACTTTTAATATATTCAACTCAAAGTGTAAGGTTATTTATGTTACAAAGCACTATGGGTATATTTCTACTTCATTTCAGTATCAACCTTATTTTGAAATAACAAGCCACAGTTTAATATTGTGAGACAGCTGAACCTCTACAATGGATTTCAACGCTCCAGAATGGTGGCCTTATTAATCCTAGTTAAAGAGTTGTGTTTGCTAGGTTTTTTTTAAATATCATTTTCACTATAAAAAGAGTTATGAATTGTTTGGGGTGGTTGCGGAGGGGGGTTATTTTAGTATTTAATAAAAAAATAGAGGGTTTAGTTTCTTGTGGTTTATTAAAATTTGCTATACAGTTTTTTTTATAATTTCTGTGGTGATTTATAAAGATTCAAATTAATTATTGGCTTAGATAATATTTAAGAATCAAATAGCCAAAGCTATTATTTATGCTTTTAGTGAGGATTACTCCATCTAGATATCATATTCTGAAAACTGAAAAATGACACCTGGACACGGGAATGCATAGCATTGGCGTACTAAGCCAAAGGTCCTGGGTTCGATTCCCGTGTCCAGGTGTCATTTTTCAATTTTCAGAATTAGATAAAATTGTTTTATATTAAACTTATAAATAATGGAAATAGTCAGTATAAAAACCAGCCTACAATAATCAATAAGAGACTAAATCCATATTTTTTGGCATGTATAAAAAACTTTAAGTTCCACTGGTTTGTAAGTTAAAAGGTAAAAATCGAGCTAAGACTTTGTTCTACTAAACGTCACTAACTATTGCACCTTGGTGTTGACTGTTATCCTGGCGCTCCAGTCTCCCCCGTGGAGCCCACCAAATCTCTTAACATACGAGGTGGTGAAAAGAAAGGGTCCATCCTCCAGTTCCTGAACCCCAAAGTTGGTTCCATCATGTTGAACCCAAGTGTAACGATCCAGATTATCTCCCAGCTCACACCAGTGTCTGAGAACAGGTTCTCGCAATTTATTAAGTATTTTACCTTAAACAAGTGCTAGTATTGGTTATTAATGAAATAAATATTTTTAGTATACTTACTATATGGCATTAGAACTCCAAAGTCATTGCTGCACTTACAAAAGTATGCTACCTATCCCTATATTGAGCTAGTTCTATCCAGTCCACCTCACTACACCCTAGCTCTTTCAGATCCTGACCTGACGTCGATCTTTGTCTTGACAGCTTTAGTGATACTTAGAACGAGCAAGTTGGTGCACTATATATATATATATATATA